>VWZT01001708.1:251453-271524 GCA_013397055.1 Pachycephala philippinensis
AAGAAAAAAACCCACAAAATCTAGTGAGGCAGAAACAGCAAAGCATTACTTATATCAGAGAACCACAGGCTTTTCATATTTGCTAAAGAATTTCCCCTGGCTGGGCAGTCTGTTGACACAAACCTGAAGGAACTGAGAAACCATTTCTATATTAGTATTTTTCTCAACTGCTGATAAAAAGCCTAGTTGTAATTCCTTTCTATATGAAAGTAAGCAGAATTTTCTTTTTTTCCCTTTGAAACCACCATCAGATTGTTTAACTTAACGTCATTGCAAGAATACATAGGAAAGAAGCCTGCAGATTGAATTGAGGGGCTTTTGGTCATAACCAGATTGTCTTGCCTATAGAAAAGGACTCAAATAGACACAAAGAAGCAGAAGTTTTAGCCATGCTCCTCCCTTACTGCCCTACTAAACTGAGAAAGTTCTTACCTCTATTCCCTGTGAAAAGAGAAGTCACGAACCACCACGTCTGTCACCATAACCTTATAAGATTCCCATAGAGCCTAATTTCACTATGTATGTGAGCCATCTATGTGAAGCCTTCCTATAGACCAGCTCCTTGTTAACTTGGACAGGTCATGAGCAGACTGTGATACTAAATAACTCTATTAAATAGGAGTTTATCTCTTGGTAATTGGAAGGGGCCTGAAGGCAGTGTTCAAAATGTCCACATTCAAACTGAACTGCTCGTAGGCCAGAGGAATGTATTAGGTGAGTAAATTGGCCTTTCAACTTGGCACATTTCTTGGCATACTTAATAATATTGAGAACAAAGTAGAAAGAGATTAGAAGAAAAAGCGGTGTTTACCATGTGGCCAGAAATTACTCTCAGTTGCTCTGGCCATATATAAACATTATATTAATTCTTGTGCAAAGTGGTGGCTGCAATGCCTCACACAAAAGCACAATTATTGTTTGTTCTGGGTAGGCATTTACAGCTACATTGTCTCAAAGAGAAAGATAAACTACATACATGTATGTTTATTTTCCTACAGCGCAGGGAACCTTTTCCGCTTATTTCTATACACATTAGATGGCTCCCCTCCCACGAGTTTTTGTCAAGAATGGCTTTAGTTTGTAAATTGCAGGATAAAGCACTTCAAAGGCACGGCAGCAGGAGTCTAGGTTTTAAACTCTATTCTGTATTAAACATCCCCGAATGTAAGGAAACAATATACCTGGTCAGCAGGTAATTGAAAGGCTGATTGGATTGCCACATGTACGTCCTGTTGGGAAGAAGGACCCTTCCCTGTCTGAGGTAGATTTCCAAGAGTTCGAAATTTCCATTCTGAATCACCATGAGTAGTTACTGCCTTTATTTGTTTCTCTTTTTACAATTTTTTTTTTGATTGCGATCATCTTAGGTAGAACGGCGCTGACTGGGTTATTTCAGTAGTTGCAAAGTGTTTAATTTATTAAAAAATTTCTCTTACAAAAAAGTTTTTATTACACTTTTTATGTAATTCTGTTTCTAAATAAAAAGGTTCAGAACAGAAATGTTATGAAAATCTGAGGTTTCTACCAATTAAAAAAACCCCATCGAAATCTGTAGAGGTAAATTCCGTAAAGGTATTAGAGATTGAGCACTGACCAAAGAGCATTTTCTAGTGAGAAATATTTGGCTATGCATGTCCAATTGACTGTTTGCCTTTCCAACAAGGTGAGCAGATGGGACACAGAAAGAAGTGTGCCATTTTGAAGGCTGCTATTATAAACATTCATGTCTGCATGTGAGGAACAGTCAGCAGCAGACCAAACCCAAAACCTATGTAACGCCAGGATTTACCCTGTCTGATGATGACACTTCTTTCTGTTGCAGTGGAGGTACTGTAATTTGCATTATGCCTGCGTTTCTTCTATATTTTTTTCCTCCAGAACTGTAAAAAACATTATACCCTTATAATAATTTTTCTTGTTAGTTACATAACATCCTAGGAATAGATAAAATTCCTTTTACCTGTCTAATGTCTACTTTTAAGATTTTTCTGAAGTAGTAGAAAAGAAATCAATAGTAGCTAAAGAAATCAGTTTTGACATTTGAAATCTGACACACAAGGTTGGTATATTTTCAATGTTTTTTTTTGCCATTCCTTTGCAGCTACTGCTAATGGCTTTGCAGTATTCTGAGCTTTGGGTGTGCAGAAATGGTTCCAAATAATATGTCTCAGAGATATGAAGGCAGAAAAATGCTTTTTAAAGGAAAATTCAGTGTTTTTCTTCACTGTGAAATTTTATGTAGGAGTGTTGCTTTTTTAAGTTCTCTAACATGTGATGGGAACTGGTGGAGCAGCAGTTACAAAATTTAGCATATTCTGGGAGCTGACAAAAATCTTTAATTAGGCATACATTTTAAGTTTTTTTTAAAGTAAATATTTAGTTTATTATTAATATTTGCCTCCCACAAAGTTATTTTGACCTTTCATAAAACAAAAAACCAAACCAATGAAAACATAAAAGTTTAAATCTGGAATTATGGATTAAATCCAGAAATATCAACATGGTTATGGTCTCTCCTGCTCCATTTCTCTCCACTATCTGGTTGCTGAAAGCAGTATATACGCTGGTTTCTCCTGGTGATTATAGTGTTTTGCAGTTTTTCAGCAGAATGGGGGGTGAGAATACATTGGTTGATCTTCCTGGAAGGATGGAAGGAGTAGAGAGCACCTGTGGTATGATTGCTGCTAGGTATCCCCTCTCCACTTCTGCATGTGGCAGGAAAGGTTCTGGCCTATGGTTTACATACACTAGGGATATAGGATATGCAGAATAACAGACAAGAAGGTATATCAGAACAACAGGCTGGAATACTGGCATTTTTTTCATCACTGTCAAAAGTGGTTAAACACGTATCATATTTGCCTGGTGAATCTGAAATGGAAACAATGCTTATGCCTGAAATAACTTTCTGTGAATAGCTGTTAAATGCAAACACATGAGTTCTTCACTAATGGAAAAAGGGAAATAATGTTGCTGTGCAAAATGGCACCTGTGAAGGGAAGAAATAAACTCAAGGAGCCAAAGAAAGAAAAGAAAGATGCATATGCAAATATATTTGTACATGTGCCTTCACTAAGGCATACACATATGTGTGTGCATATCTTCATTCTAAACGCGAAGTGTGATTGATCTTGGTTAACACTGGACAACAAACATGTAGACTCCGTCTGAAAAGTTATGCTCTGCAGTCATATTAATATGTAGAGACAAGTAGGGAGCTCCCATAGTATGTGTAGATTCATCCTAAAGCAGAAGTCTAAGATCAATCTAACTAATTCCTCCTCCCTCTTTCCCCCTCAGCCACACAGTAATTTCTGGCTTTCTCTTCTACAACCTGTAAGAGAGTCATCGTCTTTCCAATTAATTTAGGAAAAGCAAATCCCAGAGCTGTGGTGTGCCATTCCAATGGAGCTCTGAAGGAATAGCCCAGGGATATAGCACAGCTCCTCTCCACCATGTAGACTAGGACCAAGCCATATTAAGCCTTGTGGAATAAATTTTAACATGCACAGCCTTTTTGCATAAAGTCTGCTCCTACTCTTCCTAAAAATTAAAATAAATAAACTGTCTAATGGGAATACTGCAAAATCTGAATGCATTTTTTATTTTCTTAAATGCTTTGCTTATATCAAAGATGCTTTCCTGAAGCCCTTAAAATGATCAACTCAGAGTCATTTTCCAACCCAAACTGTAATTTAGAAATATCCAGAACATACGCCTGTTTTATTTTCTGAGTGTATAGGGGTGACATGACAGTCTCCAGCAGGTCACCAGATAACACTGCTGTTGGCAAAGCATTCAGATAACATAGCAGCTGATCTAAAGCAATACAAAATCAGCTTCAATTTAAGTTAAAATTTTAGCTGAATTCATTTTATTTTAATCAACTTTTTCCTTAATATATATTTCTTTGCATTTTCATTTCCCAGTCAGAAAAGCCTTTTTTTTTTTTTCTTGTTTACTGAGAAAGCAGATCTCAAGGGCTGTGAGAAAATTGGTTCTTTTAAGGATTTCAACACTGAACAGAATCACATGGTCTTCAAGAAGGGAATTTATACTCATTGAAGTAAATAACTGCATTTACAGAAGAAAGTTTTACTTATGGATGCATTTCCAGCGAACATCACGTGTATATTAGCAATAATGACACAACCACTAACAGAAGAAATGTGCCTTCAGAGTGTATTACATTTGAAATTTCCTCCTTCTCAGTAAGGAAAAGATCCAGCTGGACGCAAGGCTTTCTAGCCTACACCTACATTAGTAAAATCAAAATGCCATGTCACGGCCTTTACACTGTCTAATTACTAGCATCATTTTGCCCTTAACCAGCTAGTCCTCTCCCAGGGATGTTCTAGGGAGCATAAACCAATCCTGACAAATAATCTGGATGCAGCCACCCTGTCCTGGAAGGTAGGAGACTTTAAAAGCATGGCTGTGGGCCAGTCCCCACACAACCAAACCCAGAGAATGGGCCCCGACACAATGGCCTCTAATGGGGTAGATTTTGCTTGAGAATTTTTACTGCCTGTGACTATACAAAACAGCAAAGTATGATGAAGTGAAATAAAATACTGAACCTAAATTAATGTGCCTTTGGGGCTATAAGAATAAATTTTTGGTGACAAAAGTGGAGTCAGGGATTGTTGCCTTGAATTCATACTTTCCATTCCTCTCCTGCTCTAACTAGAAACAGATGACCTGAAAATCAGAATACTTAACCCGTGATGAGGTCTCTGATGGGTTCTGGTTTAACCATACATGAGCCTTTTGGCAAGGTTCATTTTGAAAGGAATCAGGAAGCCAAGCCAAAGCCTTATTGGGGGGTATTTCTGCCCTTGCTGTGTTGTGGTCTCATCATGTCACTCAGGAATGAGGCACTTGCTGTTACACTAAACACAAAAATAACACAGGAAATTGATTTATGTTGGCACAGTTTTCCTATTTTAAATTATTTACCTGAAATCCAAACCAGAACTGCAGTCAAAGTATAGTTCAGAGCTCAGATTTCTTGGGCTTACATGTTAGAGAACTAGACATTTGATCCAGATGGACCATCTGCCTTCGATTACTGTTTTCTGGTAAATAAAATGAAGAGGGTACATACATTCACTGCCACGTTGGAAAAAGCTAAAATAATGTCAAGAGATTTGTAAAATGAGTTAATGAAAGTAGCGAGAAAGTGAGAACAAACATGTCTGCTTTCACTACAAATCTTTAGTATCCCCATTTATCTACTGATGCTGGTGTTGGTATTTGGAGCCAAGAGAAAAGTGCACAAAGTTGCCCTGCACATTATTAAGTCGCAAATTTCACCAGCTTCAACTGCACATCTTTTGCAAATATGAATAAAGTGAAAAATATTTTTCATTTTTTAATAAAATGATTTATCAGCAGAGATAGAAAACTACCAGATAAAAACGAGGCAACTGGAAGTCAGAGGGCACCTTACCTATAAGGCTGTTCAGATGGGGAATATGTTGAGATATCACATTTGATTGTGATCAGTTTGATACCAGATTTTAACGAGTGCCTGCCAAACTGTAGTGCAAGTATTAGTGGGAGCATTTTCGAGATAGGAGGCTTTTGGTTAACTTTATGATTATCATTAGGTTTTTTTCCTCATTCTTTTGCACTTTGGGTCCTAGCCAGAACCTGAAAAGGAAATACCTCTGTACCCCGAGAGAAACTATTTGTGAAGAATTTCTGGCTTGACCTTAAACAGGAATTGTCTGGAATTACAGGAAAGACTTTTTACAAGACTTCCCTCCTAGCTTTGCAAATGCAAGCCATTCAGAGGTATTGGGTGCTTATCAGCAGCTCTGGGAAGCATTTAAGGTTTGTCCAGTTTATAGCTAACAGGGAGAGGTCCTTGCAAACAGCAAAGAATAGTGCCATTTTCTCTGAAAGTTGTTAGTTTCCTGGCTATGGGCTGGGTTGAAACTGTATAGAAGCAACGGTAAAAACATGTAGGCAAAATAATTTAATTTTCAACCTTAATGTTGTTAGCATGACCATTCAGTGCTACCGTAGCCAAGGAAAATCACTAAAAAAGGCAAATATCTGTGTGCTTTATCCCGTTAATATTAGCTCTTTAAATTAGGGTCCCAAAGTGGACCTTTCCCACTGTGCATGCAGAAGGTATTATCTCTCCATATCCAAACAATCTTAAAGCAGCTCTGTGTTACAAAAAGGCTTATTTTGCAAAGCATGCTGAAAAAGTAGGTAAATATCTCAGCAAAGCAGAGGTTTCCAAATTCATGGTTAGCTGTCCCTGAACTGAGCAATTAAGAGGAAATTTAAGACGCTGATGTGATTGAAAATGTTGCTGTGTAAGTGCCAGTCCGTGAGCATGTTGACCTTAGAAGAACTGCTGACATGCTGCAGTCTGTGTTCCACTCATAACTTCATGCCTATTAGGAAGTTTCTGAAGCATTAGCATGCCCAGATGGCTGGGTCCTCCTGTTTGTTTTGCCTGTGGCCCTGCTCTTTGTTATTGGATATGTACTACAGATTTGAGGAGAGTTGCTTGCCTTGTGTGTTTACTGGGTGAAGACTTTGGTTACTTCATCTGAATTCCAAAGTGAGAAACATGGAGAGGTATTCCAGTCAAAATGACTTGCCCTATTCATTTCCATGGATGAAGGCTCGTGTTTGCTGGGGGAAACCTCCAACTGTTTTGCTGTTGTCTCCCTCAAGAAGTAAAGGAAGCCGTCTCCCAAATTCAACTTTTTGGAAAATGCCTTTATAATATAATTTCAAGAGAGAGAAGAGGGTTGCCACCTCATCAGAGGTTTTCTTTATTAATATATATGAGTTTTGCATTAATGGGATCATTACCTCCTCTTGAAATGTTATTGTTGACAACTAATAAAGTACCCTTATGCATGCATTATTATGTTACACTGAAGAGCTGTTTATTTGAATCTCAGATTTATTGAGATATTAACTGAGATACAGTTTAAGATCTAAGAGCCAATCTACATAAATATCCAGCAATTTTTCATCAATTTTCAAACTTTCTAAGAGTGATTACCTATAGGCCCTTTTCAGATCTATCTGCAAGTCTGCAAGTTGTTGTTGCTGTTGCTATTATTATTATTAAACCTTACTACTAATTAGTTTTACCCACTCGATTAGGCACAGAGTGCGTCCACAGGAGATGCTTTTGCTCTAGGGAATTTACAATGGAATCAGCTCATGTTCTAAAGAGTCTGGTGACATTTAATCACAGAATCACAGAATAGCTTGGATTTGAAGGGCCCTTAAAGACCACCTAGTTCCAACCCTCCTGTTACAGTCAGGGGCACCTTTCACTAGACCAGGTTGCTCAGAGCCCCAACCCGCCTGGCCTTCAGCACTTCCAGGGATGGGGCACCCATAACTTCTTTGGGCAAACTGCTCCAATGTCTCACCACACTCACTATAAAGAATTTCTTCCAAACATCTAATCTAACTCTACTGTCTTTGAATTAATTTCCCTTTGTCCTGTCACTACATTCTCTTTTAAATAGTCTCTCTCAGTCTTTCCTGTAGGAACGCTTCAGGTACCAGACGGCCCACAATTTGGTCACTCAAAGCCTTCTCTTTTCCAGCCTGAACAATCCTAATTCTCTCAGCCTTTTCTTGTAGGAGAGGTCCTCCATCCCTCTGATCACCTTAGTGTCCCTCCACTGGATTTGCTCCAACAGGTCCACATCCTTAGTGTGCTGGGGGCCCAGAGCTGGATGCAGTGCTCCAGATGGGGCCTCAGGAGAGCAGAGCAGAGGGGCAGAATCCCCTCCCTTGCCATGCTGCCCACTCTGCTTTGGATACAGCCAACATGGGGTTGGCTTTCTGGGCTGTGAGTGCTCGTTGCTGGGTCATGTTCAGCCTCTCATCCACCAGCACCCTCAAGTCCTTCTCCACAGGGCTGCTCTCAAGCCCCTCACCCCTCCCCCTGTATTGATACCCAACACAGGTACATTACACTAGACAACAAAGGCCCCATCATTTAATGCTTTGCTTAAGGTAGATTTTTGAGCAGTAATAGATTAGATCAAACTTTGCACAATTTGAAATAAATTGTGTATCAGCATTATACCTGCAAGCATAGAATATTCCACCACTAACCTTGTGTGACTCTCACTGGCATATCAGTATTCCTGAAAGTGAAAGAATATCAGACATAGATTTACCAGAGGAGAAAGGATTTTTTTCACTTTTTCCTGTTAGTCATTGTAGTGAGCTGGTTGTGACATGAGGGAAGAACGAAGCTGAGCTGACCTGAGCTGCAGGTTCCTGCAGCTGCTCTCAGATTCCTGAGAGCACAGAATCTCTCTTCCCTTCAAGCTCAATCTGATGGAAATTTGCTACAAAAAATAATCCTCTTTTTAATTCCTGACTAACTTTATGTTAATATATAAATGTATTTATCTAAGCTACTGAAAGTGGCAAAATCCATGCACTGTTTCTTTAAATATTGATCCATCTCATACTGTGAAAGATTCTTCAGCAAGCGATAGTTGACAGCTCAACCAATAGCATGCTTGTCTTAATGTTTTCTCTTGCTTCGCTAGTTAAGCATTCTGTCTCCTACCCACTGAAGAGATGTATTTTTAAACACACAACCAAGGCCAGTTCCAGAACTTACATACAATTGAATAAATTTTCACTAATTCACCACTATTTTTGTCCCTATATTTTATATTTTAAAGCAAAATCTATGAATGGTGGAAATTAGTATCTTGAGCGAGGAAATTAAAATAATTTTATTTTTTTTTAATGAAAAATTAACTGTCTTAATTGTTTCATGTGTGGTTACACACAGATGTCATTGTAATGATGAATGAGTGGTAAAACTATCGGTGAAACTATGAGGTGCCTGGCAGAGCCCCAAGCAGTGAAGGCCAGCTTTCCTGTTGGAGTAGCTCTTTCCAGCTCCTTCCACTGAATTCTTGAGTAAAAATTGCTCCAGGCTGATAAACCACACAATGCTGACCCACAGAGAGCTGCTCCAGGGTTGCACATGGAGAGGTGGTCATTTCGTTACACTCAACTTGCAGCCGCTGCAGGGGGTTCCTCTCATGGACATTGATGATAGCCTGTCTGATTTTAGAAATTGAGCAGTATTGTTTGGGCATGCATACACGAAATTTTCCATCCCATATCTTTGTTCTGGAAAGAAACACTTGTCAGGAATTACTCCATTTTTCATTTTATTTACAAGGAAAACAATTCTGCCAAATATTGCCCCTCCCATCTGGACTTTTTCCTATCCAGACACCAGCTTCTAACCGAACATTTCCCACTTTTGATAGCTTCTGAATGGCATCTGTTAAGTATTGGAATAATTAAAATTCATAAGAATGTCATTTTGATAATATATATGTTGCATATTACCTAATAGTAACTTTTAAGTACCTCCATCACTGACAATAGTAAATAATATTAATGTTACCAATGACAACTTCTAGACCTGTACTGGTGACTAGTGCTTTGGAGTAGTATGTGTCCCGCAAATTAAGAACTATGGTATTCTATTACGTAGTATATCTAATATTTTATTTTATCATGTTATAATTAAAATTTCTTCTCCAGTTGCATTTAAAAGCAGGCAAGCTGCAGAAACACCAGGGCTAAACAAATGTATTAGTTAGAGGAAAAAGCTCAAATTTTGTGTACTTCAGATATATACTTTTATTTGGTCCACATGGTCAAATACTCATCCTTGTCCATAGACTCTGAGTAAACATGGCTATTCTTGCTCTCCTCACATTCTCCTTTTGTGGTTTCACAAAATGACAGAATGCTGAGACCATTCCATATCATCCCCCTCACCGTAAAATTTATCCGATATTTTCAGTAAAGGAATATTTTTTTCCCTACTGGCTGATTCTCTGTTATGAAATTTACCCCACTTTTGTGTGCAGGGGGAACATCTCAATTTTCCAGCTCCAAAATATGTACTTTTGTGCCAGAGTCAACAGGAAAAGAAGACTTACAGGATCCAACTGACTTAGTTTTGTATTTCCCTGATGCCCAAACAACCGGAAAGCAGCAGGACCAAAACATTTCATAAATTTCTTCCTAGGTGGTACAGACACTAAAGCAGGATGTTTGGATCTTTGGCCAGTCCCGGCAGGAATATTACGATACAGGAAAAATTTGTGCATACTACACACATTTATGAGGGATGTTTAAAACTTATCTGGACAACACATTAGTGAATATGCTTTAGGGAACAGTCCTGATCTGCAAAGCAGTTGAATCACTTCATGTAGAAGGCTTTTACACTTTCTAATCTTATTATTGGATCCATTGTTATTGTGTGGCTCAGTGGCCACACAGGTGGTAAATCTCTTCCCTTCACCATCTTTTTCAGTTGCCTTAGGTTATGAATCAGGTAACCCTGATCTCTTTTATTCCTTTCAATGTGAGAATAATAATTTCTGCAATAATAAAAGCTAAAAAACTTCCTAGTAGAGAGAGAAGACACCAGTGAATGCTTTGCACAGACGTTCACCTGTGTGTCCGTGTCAGTGATTTCAGTTCCAATTCTGGAGGGAAGTAGAAAAAGACTTAGTTCAGTTTCTTATGTTAGATGCATATAGTTAATAGAACGTACATTGATATTTCTTTCTGCAGTTAGAAGTCAAACAATACTCAGTGGCCTACTTCTGTTTTATGCACTGAATAGATCTTTATTTAGTTCTTATTAACCTTTATGTTCCTCTAGACACCTCTTTCTGCTAGGCATTACACAATCAACAGGAAAAGCATATCCTGTCCCAAAGAGCTTATGATCTAAGTGGTCAATGTAAAACCAGAGATACAGTGACTTTTCCTATATCACCTGATAAGCAGGAGGATAGAAACAAAAATGAAACACAGTCTTCTTGACTCTTGGTCTCCCTCTTTGTTTTCTGAATCACATCATTTTTCTTGGAAATAGTCTTTGAAATCTGTTTTCTTTTGGTGTAAAAAGAAATGTGGCACGTTATGTTATTACTTTGTACTGTTCATGTGGGTCAAGTTGATACACCCTTCAGCTGGTCAAGCGGTTTGTTTTTGAGGATCTCTTCACATTAGAAGCAAAAAAAAGAGAAAGGTTTTGCCTGACATCAAAGCCATAACTAATCTGTTTGGAAATAGGTGGGAATTTGAACAAAGTTTGTGTGAGGAAGGATAAATTCCCAACATTTGAAAAATATTTGAGGGACATAATCTCTTTTTGTATACACAAATCCGGATCAGTTGTAGACTATAAAATCTATCGACTATAATTCTCACACATATTCAACCTTTTGGGTGATTTTTGTGTGGGGTCATTAGCAGGTTTTCTTCTACAAATTGTTTCAAAGCATTGTAGCACGTAGGATTTTACTGCCCATCTGAATTTTATTAAGCAAGAACATTAGAAAATTGTCCATGATGTTTTGACCCATCTCTCCTAAGTTCACAATCGGATTTCACCATCTGTTGGGCCTGGAAGAGAAGCTAGTGGTGTAAACTATCTTCCTGGTCAACTATGAATAGTGTTCTCCAGGGAATGTGTTGCCTGAGTTCTCTCTGCTGACTGCACAGAGGATAAGATGAGGATCTTAGTCTAGATAGCAATTTGCAGTTAGCTAAATCTAGGTGGGATTAACCACTCAATAGGTTCATATCTTAACAGCAATAAGAAATAAAACCCCTGCAGTTCAGTGATGTTATAGTAATTGATGGTAATTATTAATTCTATAATATCATGATGGCTTTAGTTTTTCTGTGGTGTGTGGCATTCTTCCATGAATGTTAAAACTTCAAAATATCACAAATTTTTCTTTAAGCACCTAAATATGCTTGAAAAGCCTCCATGGGTTTAATCAAGCATCTAAAGTCTAAGCTTCCTCCAGCAGATCTGCTGAGTCAGAACCCCTATTCTCATCTACAAAAGAAGACCATATGTTCACAGTAGTTTGTTTCCCTTGCTTTTCTTCCTTTTGTGCCTAATGTCTGTGGATATTCTAGTGAATGAAATCACTGATCATAGGTTTTGCAGGAACATTGAATCTTAAGAGATATTAATGGAAAACTAATTTTCGTTTTGTGTAAGGCATCTCTGTAGGGGGAAATCCAGGTTCAAAAAGCTGTGGTCAAAAGCTGGGGAGCAAAAGTAATGTTTTGTGAGCACTGTCTCTGAAATATTTAGAGTGGATCAGATTTTATATATCTGGAAGGATCTGCTAGAGTACAATTGAAAGACTACAAAGCATTTGCACAAAATAGGCAGCGATTTTGAATCACTAATATGCATGAGAAAATTGTAAACTGCTTATAAAAATCAAGCAGAACATGTCAAATGACATTGATCCAAAGGCGTCCAACCCCCCAGTTTCATATTTGAATGGTGAGGACTGAAAACATTCCTTCTAAATTAAACACTGCCCATATCTTGCAGGACTACTGTAAATTTGAGACATCAATGGCTGCAACCAAAGCTAAAGGATGATCTACATCTCTATACAAGTAAAACAGGTGAATTCTTGGTTCTTAGAGGATGTTAAGTAAGTTATGTATGGGCGAGATGCTGGACTCTAGGGTCTTGGTTTAGAATAGCATATGGAAGATTTATGAAGAGTTTTGTGCAAGGAGAAGTGGCTGTACTGCTCTGATGCAGTGGACAGCTAATACGTTATTATTACAGTCCACAGGTGATCAAACCCAAAAACTAACTCCCTAGAAATTTTGTGATTGGTTTAAAGGTCAAGAAATATTACAGACCAGTACCGAATATCATAAGATTTGTGATAAAATCTCAAGAACTGGCAACATGAAGTGTAAGTTGCACTCAGTTTTTTTTTCCAGTAACAGAAATCTTCCTACTTTCTTTTTTTATTGAAAATTAGTCCATACAGATGAATATATTCTTTCATTTGACTTAAGTAAAAAATAAAAAGTAATTTTTCACTGACTATTGCAGTTTAGCAATGTTCACATTTTTGTAGTGAATTCCCATTGCTTATTTCAGATAGTATTCTCTAAACAACTTTTCCCAGCTATAATATAATGGAAATGACTGTCTGCATGAACATTTTGTTGCTAGGATTTATTTAGTTTCAGATCAGTTCAAACAACTGCAAGTTTTTATTTTCCATATATTACTTGCCTGAACTAAAAAAAATGTTTTGGAAGCCTAGGGAAGGAGAGCAAAACCTGGGCCATGTTTCATATGAATCCTTCCTTGTTTCTCCTGCATTATTTCCCAGACACAATGCTGCTGATGGCAACAAGAGGAGACCTCTGTGTCTTTGTGACTTTGTCACTCTTGAACAGTCAGCAATGGGGACTCTAGGGAGAAAATGCAAACATAAATGTGCACACACCTCGATCATTAATGCATTTCCTCCATCAGTAGTTGCATACCTTAGAAGCCACTATAACAAAACAGGAGTTTAGTGGCTTCCATAATTTGAAAATACTATCAGAATCATGCTCAGGAGGCATTACTGCTATTTCATACAGAGTTTTCTTTTTGAAACTGAAGAGTTAGCTCACACTGCTATAGAAACTGCCAGGTCTGGAAGAGGGTGAAGAGGAGTTACTTCTGCAACTATAACTATCTTAGAGAGAATGCAGTGTAAAACCACATGAAATATTACCTATTTTATTTTAAGAAAAATTTCTTATCATGAAATTATAATTTTTTTATGTGTCACACAAATAAATAGATTTCTTTGCTAAGTACCAATGAAGAAATAATCAGAAAAAGTAAACCTGTTGCTGTCAAAGTTGTGTAAAATTGTCCTTTGATACGCTGAACAAAATGATAAAGAGAAATAAATAGTTTTGAGGGCACTCTGAGGTTAAAGCAACTTTGGTATCACCGGTGAAATGCAAAATTCAGAAAAAATCACCTCAATGCATTTAAAATTGAAAAATGTTACTTCATATTAGGTTTTTTATGGACTTGTAATTAAACCTGGTCAATGTTGAAAGAAAGAATCATTTAAACCCAGAAAAAATGGAAAGATTAAAGTGAAATACTAAAAGTGTTCACCTTTTCTTTCATTAAGTTTAACTCATGACTTCCCTACCTTTTTTTCCCTTATTCAGCAAACATATGGTAACCGTTTTAGTCAACCAATGACTTTTGGTTGAACACAAATTTTGCCCAGCTCTAGTAAACCTCCTTTTGCTTTATACAACCTGAGCTACCATTTCATCACACACAAAAAAGGCTATAAATCAATAGTAGATCACAAGTGAAGAAAATAATTTGAGCAAATGTCACTGCAACTTAACAGAAACAGGGAGTGTGAAAAGAACTCAGCAAGAGTTTAGACTTTACCTTATAGGAATTTTGGCTGCACCTAGCTTAATAGTGAAGCATGATCAAGGCTTGCTGCCTTGCTATAAAGATAATATTATTTGCTCTTATGAAATGCATCAAGGATCGATGCTTAAATGTCCTGAGTATAATTTTAACATCAAGATCACTCAGTCATGAAATTTGTCAGTAAAATGTGGAGGATAATGTAGTTTGACTACGATCAGTATTTTATTTTGTGTGATATCCTTTTGAAATAAATGGGATAATGTCTGAGGCAGTAAGTACTTTGAAGTATTAGAGTACATGCTGTGGAGTATTTATGTTCATGCTGCTGATTTCCATACATCCCTGATTTGAAATTGCATCCCTTTCCTGGGATGGAATTTCTATGCATCCCTTTCTTGAAATTGCTGACAATATCAGGATTGTCTTCAATAGTGGCAAGTTATTTGGCTTTCTTCTGGGGTTTGTCTACAGTCATTGATCTAAATGTCCTGCTGTTTTGAGACACTGAAGTCAAAGCATGGCTAGAGGTTTAAAAAGCAACACTCTCTAAAACCATTTGAAAAAATTAGAACTTTAACAAATTTTAAAGTACAAGGTATATTTAGACTCTAAATAAACATATCAATGAAGTGGTTTTATCAGATTTATTTCTATGCTGAGTTTCAAATTTTTAATTCTCAGTGGAATTGATATTACAGGACTAACATACCATTCAGTCAAAGAAAAAAATTAGACACTGTAAAAATATTTTGTCAGTGTAAAGCCTATTCTTTCTTGGGTAAAGGCATATCTTTTTATTACTCCAGCAGTTCTTTGGGCCACTGAATGTGATCAAATGTACATGATAAGCAATCTACTGTTTCAACCAGTGTTATGGCATTTGTTCTTAGGTAATGCATGGCATAGATAAGTGAGTATTCAAAAGTGTTAATGGATACTGAAGATATCATACATTAACCAGGAACAACAAAAAAAATATAATCCAAAGATTTGTGCCAGAACTGTGTTACTAATTTTCCTCCTATTATATTTTTAGAGATCACGATTCTAGATTTAATATACTGTTAATTGGCTGTTGCATTTCCTATGTGTCTTGTGATTTTCAAGGTTTTGGTTATATTCAATTGACCATGTTAAGGAATTATGACTAAATGAGAGAATAAATATTCTTTGTCAGAATTTTTTTAGCCATGTTTAATTGTGAAGTAGACCTGAGTTTCAGACCTGCAGATCAAGTTGCAGATCTGCTGCATTTCTATAGTAACAGCCGTGGCTTCTTGCAGTGCTGAGGTCCTGGCATCGTTTCCAGCCTACAGGGTACTCAAAAAGCATAGACTTTTTTATTTATTGGGAATGAAAACAATCACTAAAAGGTCATCTGGAAGCCTTGTAGTCAGAAGAAGTAATAAAAGCTGAGGAGGGTAATTATTGGAAAGGCTATGTATAAGTTGCAGCTTTCCCATATGCCCATCAGTACATGAACTGAGGATCGGATAAGGACTGCAGTTTGATGAAACAAGAGTCATACTTCCTTTGTCAGCAAAGTTTGGTTTTCCACAGAAATTCTGGGAAAATTATAGGGAAAACAGAGCAAAGAAATTCTCTTGAAGTATCTAAAAGGTTTTGTTGCAAGACAGAAGGAAAAATAAGAAAACATCCCCATAGGAATTTTTAAGCACAGTTCTTTCATTAAGCCAAATACAATATATCATTTCCTGTTAACAAAGTTGGAGCTCATGAACTATTCATGAGCTATTAAACACTTGAATTTTCTACAAGATCTAAGTTCCATTGTCTACACTAGTCTGTTACAAGTGAAGGAAAAGGTGAAGTCTAGAGTAAAATGTCTAATGAATTCTGGAATTTTGAAAACAGGTATTTTACTCTTATTTGATGAATGCAGAGCTGCATATTGGTCAGAAAACTACCTCATATCCATGTACTCTGTTTTTTCATTTCACCTTTCAGGTACCCTTGTTATTAAATTATAAATGTATGTGGGTGTGTATAATGTCCCTCTCAACAGGACTTAACAAGACCTGCTACGATATATTTTAATATTACAAATCTAAAAGAAGTGTCAATGTATGTGTTGCTCTTTGACCCAAATGGTCTGAAACAAAAGGAAAATTTAAAGATGATCTAGATGTGAAGCTGAAATGATACAGTATTTATAGCAGTTACATGATAAGTAACTATATTTGGCAGCCTTGGATTAATCTTTTTTATTTCATATAGGACTTTTATATGTCATAGAGGTAGTTTGAAGGTTGGTTTAACATATTTCATCAGTGTTTCTGAAGATCCAGTGAACACCAGTAAACCAACAGAGGTCTTCCAACACTCTTGTCACGAAAAGACTGGGATTTTTACAGAAACTTGGTGTCCAGTGATGTCCAGTTGGATCAGTCCAATGCTCAGATTCATAAGACCGTCAGAGGCAGGCCACCAGCTGAGAACCAGAAGAGGCTGGAGAATTTGGTCATAGAATCATTTGAATGATTTAGGTTGGAAGGGTACTCCAAGAGTACCTCCTTACACTTCTCCTTAAAGAGTATCTCCTTACACCTCTCCTGCCACAGGCAGGGACATCTACTAAACCAACTTACTTAAAGCAAAGATGGGGCATCCACAGCTTTAATGGGCAATTTGTTCCAGTATGTCACCACCTTGATTGTAAAGAGTTTCTTCCTTATATCTAAGCTAAATCTAAGCTCTTTTGGTTTTGGACTGTTACCCTTCATCCTAATAGTACATGTACTGCCTATACCATTAATAATGGTATTGAACAGTATGAGCCCCTAAGGGTCACCCCTTGTTACTCATCTCCATTGGACATTGGCTACAACTCTGTGGATACAGCCACCCAGTCAGTTCCAGCCAAGTCCTTATCCATAAAACCGTCCATCCATCAAATCTGTATCTCTTCTATTCGGCAACAAAGATGTTCTGTGGGACCACGGCAAAAGCCTGGCAGAAGTTGAAGTAGGGTCGGTTGCTCTTTCCTTATCCACCAACGAAGTCACTCCATCGCAGAAGACGACCAGATTAGTCAGGCCTTTTATGGAGCAATGTTGGCTCTCTCTAATCCCCCCTGTCATCCGTATGCCTTGCATATCTTCCAGGAAGATCTGTTTAATGATCTTATCGAGCACAGAAGTGAATGTGTCAAGCAGGTAGTTCCCAGGGTCCTTAATTTACCCTTTGTAAAAATGGGTGTGATGCTTTCCTTTTCTGGTCACTGGTGATTGCACCTAACTGGTGTGATTTTTCAAATATGATGAAGAGTGGCTTAGCAACAGTATTTGCTGGCTCCTTGTCTCATTTATCAGAGACAAGTACAATTTCTTTTGTCTTCTTTTTCTGAGTAATGTACCTGTAGAAGTCCTTTTTATCATTTTTCGCATCCTTTGACAAGGTTCGGCTATGCCTCAGCTTTTTGGATCCCACCATACACTCCAGAGGAGTATCCTTATATTCTTCCTGGGAAGCATAAACTTTTTCCACTGCCTGTGTATTTCCTTCTTGTGTTTCAGTTTGACCAGGAGGTCCTTACTCAGCTGTGCCGGTCTCCTGCCTTCCTCCTGTCATCCATGGTCCTTTCCTACAAGGCCTGCAATGTCTTCTTCTCTATGTTCCAAATTTATGGCCAGCATTGTTTTCATCTTACAGATCTGTGGAGAAGGAGCAGCAAATTTCCAAGCTTTTAAATTCTTGGAGTTAACAATAGTATGGAGTATTCTGTCAAGGGGACTCTGTAAAGTCTTGTAGACAAAAAAGAGAAATTGTCCCCCTTTCTTTTAAGCGAAATTGCTTGTGTGGGAGGCTGTTGTCCTGAGGCAGCAGGCTTCACTTAATGATGCTTTTTATATTTTAGTATGGATAATGGATAGCTGAAAACGAGAAACAAATTTTCTAAGGTTGTCTCAAAGCTAGAATATAACCTGTCCTGTAGTCAAATAACCAAGGCTGGAAACAAAAGAAAATTGGGATAACCATTCACATTGCATTTATTCAACTATTCATTCAACTACTTATATTTTACTGTCATTTAGTTGCTTGGAAATTAGTTTTTCCTTGTTAAAAATATGTTTGGCTTTCTTTAAATCTATTTTAAACTGTTCTCAGGAATAATCATTCATTTTAAATTCAGAATATGATGGCAGGGAGGGTATCAGCTGAAACCTTTACATTGGTCTTGTTGGCATGCTGAATGTATGTAATTAGTCATCTGCCCACCTCTGGCCATGTCACTCTGGGTTCAGCTCTCAATAAAACCAATGTATGCCAATATATGTGGTGATACTGTACACATACTGTACATATTTCCTAACAGTTTACAACAGAACTAAGCTTGACAATACTAGCAGGTTTTAGTTATCAAACCAAAAGTAACAATTTTGTTAGTTATTGAAAGCTGTGTGATTTTCAGGAAACAGAAATGCATTTTTATAATTTAAATAACACATTCATTTCCATGATTATTTGTACATGGTTATCACAAACCTTTAAGAACTTCTCACAAGTAATCAGCTGGATATTACTCCACAATTTACAAGAAAAAAAATTCATTTTGACTTGGATTTTCCCCATCTGCTTTTCTACAGATGCCCTCTGCCTAACATAGTTTATCACTTGATTATATTTTACCCAGGATGGTCCAAAAAATCACTGCAGTCAAGAAGTTCTCAGACAGGGACTTTTCAATTGGAGAAGTCACTCTATGAAAACTGTTTTATCACTATAGTATCACGCAAAGAAAAAGTGATTTAAAGTCTTTCTTTTTTTCTAAAAATTCTTTTCAAAGTTCCTATTGAAGAGCCATATTTTCTGTACAACAGATTAAGTGAAACTTCAGAAAAATCTGAAGGTTATGATATCTACCCATCTGTCAAGATAACTGGAAAATCTGTTAAGCTCCTGCGTGGAATAGACAGCGGAAACAGTAAGAGTCACTGCCCAAAGCACATTTTTTCTGATAAATTGGTTAAGATTCAGATATATAGGGTGAGTTATCAGTCATCTGAATGTGCAGCTGGGGAAGTGAGTGTCAGATGACAGGAGTGTTTCTGTGCAGAGGAATGAAATCACTAAAGTGCACAGAAATACAGGAATATTTCTGTGCATCTAAATTAAAACTAAAAATTCACACTTACATAGCATATTTGCTGTTACAAGGCATAGTACTACAGATAAAAAAACAACTGCTGGTCTTAAGGCTCTACAGTGTATAGGAATTGAGATTTTATATATGACATTTATATCCAGGATGTAATAGAGGAATGTAAGAGAAATATTTGGTACAATAATTAATTTCTTTCCTAATGAAAAAAAAAAAACCAAAAAACAAAACATAACAAGCCTGAGTACTAACTACCACTATGTGTTGTAGCCTGTATTTATCTTCCTGCTGCCTTCAGAAGTATTTAAGAAAAAAATGTAAAGATTCTTCCCTAAGGAGAGGAGGAAGACTTGATTAAGAAGAAAGGGAAGGCAGGTGCTTTGTTTCTCCAATATCAAAAGTGAATAGTACCAAGTTTTACTCCCTTATCAGTGATTAGCAGGCACTAAACAGAATGGGAGATCAGGTAGGCTGAAACTGCTTTGAGCCCAAATACAAATTCCATATTTGGTAGAAAAGGAAAAGAATTTTGTGTAGCCTGTCTGATTGTGAACTCAGCCGTGTGGGAAAAACTATCATTACTTTGTCCAAAACCATATTTTTGCCGCAAAAGCTCAATTAAAGGAATGTTGAACTTTTTTTTTTTTTTT
>VWZT01001708.1:280790-337642 GCA_013397055.1 Pachycephala philippinensis
GGCCGGCTTTTCCACTTCCCCCAAGTGGATTGCAGTCCGTGAGGCTCATACTGCCAGAGGCTTCCAGAGCTTCTAAGGCTCAGCCAGTTATCGCCGCGATACATGCAAACACGGGGCACCAGATGTCGGAGTCCAAAAAGTCCAGCATGGTGTAGGGTGGCAGGCATCAGCAACCAGAGGCAGGCACAAGCCAGCACCAGCTCATCATCCACCCAGTCAGACTCAGCTCAGCTCAGCATCTGCTGTCCTTGGGATCCTGCAGCACAGCCCTTATACCCATCATCCCTTGGGCTACTCGTGTGCTTCTTGTTGTAGGAATCACCACACCTGCATTCAATGCTTGGCCTTCCCTCCTCCCAGGGACACAGCTGCAAGCCATGAGGCCAAGGCTGCCTACAGCCTACTCTTGTAACCCCACATGTATATATGACATTGTCTTTTCATAAGGATATTTTTGGACATTTTAAGCCAAATTCGAAGTAACAGAAGACTTCCCAATGACAACTTTCAGCAAATTCCATAGAAATAAGTGGCTGAATTGAAGACAGAGACTCAAATCAGTTCCTGACTGATGGAAAAGCCAGACAGAAATCAGACTTGCTTTGCTGAAAGCAACTAGATGGTTCTCTAGCCAGTACACATATAACACATGTATTACATACTGCTTTATATTGCTTGGTGGGGTTGAAAGGGGAAAGGAGCTTTGGGGACCTGGGTGAGAGATAAAGATATAAATGTGTTCTGTCAATTCTACTGTTCAGACAATAACTTACAATTTATATTAAAAACAGTCATTCTATAAAATACTAACTATTTTCTTTCTATTGCATATCAACCTCTTGTCATGTGAAGTGCCTTCACTGCTGAAAGCTCTTCAGCAGCGATGCAGTGAGGTATGCCCAGATCAGCCAGGTTTCATACAGTAAAGGGAAGAAAAAACTTACCAAAACCACCAGACTCATGATGATCTAGGGGAAATTGTGGCAATCAGTTTGATGCCCTTAACAAGAGAGAAGTAATTTACCTCTAAACCCTTATTGTTATGTCTCAAGTTGTGGCCACTTACTCCGTCAGTAGGTCTCTATTTCAGGTGCTTTCACAACCTTCTCTAGAGTCTCCTTCCCTCTGACTATGTGAGGAACTTTGGCTCCTAAGCATAGTAGCCCTCAATCTCCACTTTAAATCTGAGACATGTTTAAAATAGTGTGAATAATGTAAAGTTGTAAAGTGATATAAATTCTCTGGGCAATGCCAATTGTCCTGATCTTTCTAAGATCAGTGAAAGAAAACATTTAGCAGTGGGAACCATGGAGTCACACGTGTAGATTTAAGAGCCAGAAGTAAGCATTAACATCTGACAGTGTTCCTGTGTCTGAAAATTATTGCATAAATGGTTACAATTAAAGCCTTGCTATACTTAACCGTCACCACTGTAACATACCCATGATAGCTGAACTATTACAGGGACTTTTGCCTTCAGTCTTGAAAAATGTCTTTCCTGTTCAAGGATAAGGCATGATACTAGAAACACTAAAGGAAGATTACTTTGCCATATCCTTTTGCTATTTCTCTTGTACAGATAAGCCAGGTTTCATCTGCCAGAGTTGTCAGTCCACCACCTTTTTATGAGAGCTACATTTGCTAAAAAAAGGAAAATATAAAAGGCTGGGGAAAAAAAAAGGTTGTTGCCAAATACAGTATGCACAGGAAAACCTAGACACGTATTATAGGGTGGAAATGAACTTTAAAGTGTGGTAGGGATACATGGATATTAGCCCACTTACACCATGGAAAAAATGAAAGTAGCTGATCATGCCCTAAACAGGAGATACAAAAACCAGATGGCTCTTAAAACTGAGTGGAAATCCACAGCATGTGTAGAAAGGGCAGCTAGTGAACTGTGGAAACAAGAGTCATTGCAAAGCCTAATTAGCTCTTTTATATTTGATCCAGGATAAAATGGTGATCCTGTGCTGAGGCCTCTGTCTTGTAAAGAGGAATCTCTCCTTATTTTTTACCAGAAAGATCTTCTCCAGGTACAAAATCGCTGGAAATGGAAATGTGAACTCAGCTAAGGAGTTGTATCAGGTAAAATAGTAAGAAACATTCAAAAAGGAAAAACTCCTCCATTTCAGTTGCAGGAAACACATTTTGCAAAGAATTAGAAATAAAACTAACTGATACATAAAAATACAGGCTGTGACAACAGAGCAATGAAAAATTATCAACCCCAGTATCCACATGTTCTCCTGAACCTACAAGCAGTGATCAGGAAACACTGGTTGGAAAATAACGTCAAACGCACCTCTGTAACTGCTCGCACTGGAACGAGCAACAGATCATCGACACTCAGATGAGGACACTGAAAGGAGAATTGTAAGATGTTAATTCAATAAATAATTCCTGAAATACACAGATAACAGAAAATTTTTCCAGATTATAATAATTAGAGTAATTATTAGCTCCCTCAAAATTCATCATTTACAGCTGAATTTGACTTAATACTCCCTCCTAGTAGCTCTGTCTCAACTCACCAAGGAGACAGCTGTCATGCTTTTAAAACACTACTATTCACAGTGGTTGATTATTGCCCTTCTTTGGGATGGTGCCACCAGAATTGACAGGCTAGGCTTTATAATAGTCCTTCAGCTTCCACTCATTTTCTTTGTTCTGCCAGTCTGACATGTTTGCACAAATCAGCCTTATTTGGCCTAATCTGCCTGGTTTTGCATTCTAGAAATAGCTGATAGACTTGTAAGTTTGACTTATATGTTTAATAAAGAAAAAGAATCACAGAATAATAATTAGAAAAAAAAAATCCAGCCCCCCTGCCAATCAGTGCCTGACGTTTGCATTCCACTGTTGATAGCTGGTTTCTAAGAGATTTCCAAGAACTTTACAAAAATGATAAATTTCAAATACTTATATATAGAATTCAGCATCATAATAGTAGAATAAGAATTGTCAGTCACTTAGTAAACAATTTGAATTATATACTTAAATTATTTACATTCTGGCATTGTTCCTTTACTTACATATTTTGCTATACTATTCTTAACAGTGACTCCAGTTACATGGCTTTTGGTTTATTTCAAGTTTGTCAGCCAAGTAAGTCAGGATGGCTGCATCCACGCTGTGATTTTGGAGCAGAGCTGGGTCTAGCTTGGTACTTTGCACCTCCTTTGCATTCCAGCAGGATGGGTCTACTTCTGCATTAACCAACCCCTCTGTACAATGATGACCTGTGATCTGTTGCTGGATTAGATACTAATAATTTTCTAGGTTTCTCGTCTGAGAATATAGCTGCTGCCACCAGAGCCTTCTGAGTATTTAATAAGACATATATTAAGTAAACTATGAGTGCATTAACCTTTACATTCTTCTCTCTTTCCCACCGAGAAAAATTGGTTTGTTTGCTGAAGATCTGCTCCTGAGCTGCAGGGAAAATATCTGAGAAATGATTTCTTCTGCCTTCCATCTACCAGCCCCACTCTAGGATCAAAACTCACCCCACTCAGTAAACCAGGTAAATCCTGAAGACTTTGAGTTTCCAGTCTCTTGGGGTTCATACTTAGCTGACCAGTCAATGTGAGCTTGCTGTGAGGAGTGTTCTCCTCTTCTTTTCCTATGGCTTGGAGCATCTGGGGTCACCAATGTCTGGAATACTCCTGGCACTTACCTAATGTTTCCCTGCATCAGTGGGAGCTGAAAGAGCAGAAGAGAATGTCTTCGTCCTTGAGTTTAGTCTGTCTTGAGCTTTTGAAACATATTTTGATCATTTCTAAGTTCAGATATAACTGCCAGCTTATATCCAGCTGGCTGTCAACCAGCACTCCCAAATCTCTTTCTGGTGAGAGCTCTCAAGCCACTCTTCCCCCAGCCTGTACCCCTGTGTGGGGTGGTTGTGATCCCTTTGTTTCAGAAGGGTGCACACCAGAGCTGTCCTTTCCAACAAAAACAACCAATAACCTTTGTGTTCATTTCCCCAAAGCCACAATGGGACACTGCCCAGTGTGCAGAGCCAGGTCCCAGATTTTCCTAGCAAGAGGGCTTAATGCCTGACATGGTAGCAAAAAAAGAATGGGCATAGGGATGTTTGGGGCACTGAATGATTTGGGAAGACAGTGTTTTTCAGGACACAGTGTTCCTCTGCACTGGGCTCCTCTTACACTCACAGGGGAGGCAGGATGGGAAGTACCAGTGGTACCAGTGCTTGGACCATACTGGTATTCATGTTTACTCCCACTCCATGTTCCAGCCTACCTCTTGAGCCATGTGGTTACTCCCTGGCCATAGTGGTGGTGCTTCAGTCACTCCTAATTAGAAGGAGCTGCTAAAATTACACCCCCCATGAGTTCTGTCCCTGGCTGCCTCAGGTCTCTGCCATGACAAATGCGTTATGCTTGATTTACATGCAGGGAAAACCTCCTAAGACTAATGTTTGGAAACCTCCCATCTTTGGCCAGTGGATGGGAGTCTCCCATTCTTGAGTCTTGACTCTATTTTTGAGCTGCTGAAGTCTGTTCTATCAAGCTCCTTTTGGCAATGCATCTTTGGGTTAATCTTCTAAAATCTTGCAATTTCTTTTTTTTTTTAATTATTCCTACAATGATAAGAACAGGAAAAATAGAAAAGAGAAAATAGTGGAACACATTCTCTAGCACAGCAGAAAAAAGATGCCTTTTCAGGCGTAAACATTTTTGAGACACAAAAAAATTTCACTATTTATAGCCTTTAACAGCTTATTGGGTATTATGATCTGCAGAAGTATATATGTGCAACCTGGTAGCCATTATTTTACTGCTATTATTTGTCCATCATATTGCAGCTGAACTGTAAGGACGTCATTACAGAGATGATAATTGAGGTTTGCCCATGAAGTGAAATGTAACACTACCCTGCCCTGACTGTGACAGCATTACCCTTTATAACAAGTGACAGTTCCAGTCAGTGCACATAATACTGGAGTCCATGTGCTTCTTTAAACCTACTCTGGTGCATATTATGTTTGATATGAGAAGATTTTTCAGGGTAAAGGAATGCCACATTGAGTGTTCAATAATTGTACTGATATATTAAAGTAAAAAGAATTAATAAGATTGCATTCACCTTTTCACTACAATCCCCTCTTCAGAAATAGTGCAGTGGTCTGAAAAAAAATCCTAAAACATCAAGGAAGTTCCAAAGATGTTACAAACACCATCCCCTCAATTTTAAAAGAAAGCAAGTAGAAAAAGGCAGAAAGGATTATTCTTCTCAGATGGAGGAAGAGTTATTGCATTAAAGATAACTTATTGGGTAGTTATTCTTGGAGCAAATTATAAAGTGCTGTATAGACACAGGTTAAACTTTCAGGAAAACTATTCAAAAAAAGGTTCAAGAAGACTCCATGTTTTCTGTTAGGGTGATTTTCTTATGATCTCTGCGTCACATGACTGTTCTGAAAAATAAGGAGTTAATGATTATAACCTGCAACTAAATCATCTAATTAGTAATTAATGTCATGTTTGTAAATTGCCTTGGAAATACAACATTATGAGTTCTAAATCTTATCTTCATCTACAACAATATTTCAGTGTTAAGTTATTCATTTATTCCCACTGAAGTGAAAAAATCCATATACCAACAGTTTGCTAGGCATAGCTAAAAAATAACTTAATTTGAGTTCTTGCTTTTCTCTCTGTATTATGAGCAGAAGTAACCCTCCAGCCAAAGAAATTTCTATCCTTTAAAGAAAGGACAGTAAATTTTCAAAGCTCTCTCAGACACATGAACACTTTAACTGAGAAGATGAAAAGCTTGAGTAGATATAAGGTGAATGTATTACAGATACATATATTGTTATGTATCCTAAAAAAAACATATGTAATTAAGGGAGGGATGCTTCTGAAAGTCTGACATGTAAATCTGAGGCTTGTCACCTTTGCATTTTGTCTGATCTTAGCTATTGGTGTTAAACAGAAGGCTGACGAAATAATTAGTCCTCAGGCTAGAATTCTATGCATAGTTAGAAAATCTTAAGTTGCATCTAGAAATGCCTAATTATTTTATAATTAATAAATATATTCATATATTATTAATAATTAATAAAATAAAAAGGAATGGATATAACTAATTAATGAACTAGGAAAAACCTGACATATGCTAAATGCCACATCATGTCAGAAATTTATTTATTTCCCAGTAGTGTTGAGCAGTAAAACGAGTGTGTTCATTATATAAGGTAATATGCGTGAAAACCTGACTTCAGATGTATTTCTCTGTTCCCTAGCTAATTGTACAAAATTATTTTTGTTGAAGGATGAAAGAAATTCAAAGTTTTGTAATGCTCATCAAGAACAGAATTTCCATACTAGAGAGAAGCACATTCTCTACACTCTAGCAGAATACAACACATGTTTTTAAAGATACTCAGAGATATAAATCGATTTATAGAACTACTTTATTCAGAATTGTAGGAAAGAGATACTATTTAGGGTTAACGTGGTGAGATTGCTGGTGCTCAAATTGTCCCTCAGGCAGGGGATCTTGGTGCAACTCTGGCACCTCTCTGCCCTGCCTGTGTCAGCCAGTGCCACAGGAATAACCTTCGTGTCAGGTACCAGCAGAAACCTTTGTGGTGTGCCTGGAGTTCTAGAGTGTAAAGCAGGCTGTAGTCAAGCCCAAAATAAATTGCTTTTGTTAAACACGGTATTCATTCAACTGTGCCAGTTTGGGAGGGATAATAAATGACTGTGGCTACTTCTTCAGCTGAGCTTGAGAGCCTTCAGCATTTTGCTTTTATTCTGTGAGCACTGGCGATGCTGTGTATAGACAATTTTGTGTTAAGGAACAACTGGACAAAAACTCAGTGAATGGTAATGAACTTTACTCAGCATAGTGTTTAGTTGGTAAAACACTTGTAAAAAGGCACAGGGAGCCATAGACAGAAAGCAGTAGTGATAATTCACATCACTTCACTCTAGCTGGCTTCCTCGCTGAGATGAGGGAGGCTGCACACAGCCTGGACCCTTTCTCCTCCTCACAGACCTGGACCTTGCCCTCGTGTCCCTCTGGCTATCAAGCCCAGTTGGCAGCTGCAACAGTGTCCTTCCCTCAGGCTTTCCGGAAGCAGGAGGCAGCTCAGTGCTGGAACCAATGGGATATATTGCCTCAGCTTTCCAGACTGCCAAAAGGAAAGGGAAATGTCCCACATGGCACTGCTTACATGTAAGGCAAAGCAGAAAGTGACTTCATTCAGAGTTCTTTTGTAAATGATATAGGTCTGAGTTTTTGAAAAAAAGCCTTTATCTTGATTTTATACCCCACTCTTCTGAGTGTTTTCCATTCACCCCCCTTGCCAGTTTTCAGCCCTGAGCTCTTTGCTAGCTGTCTGACATGTAAAATGGTAGCTCCCTGTGGAGAGATGCAAAGCCATTTTGTCTGACTCGCTTTGAAATCAGTTCCTGTTACCTCAAAACAAGCAGTAGCAAAGACCTTGACATAACCTGGCCCAAAGAGGAAAAAAAAAATATGGTCTTGCAAGGGAAAACTGGAAGAATAGCCATGCACAGGAGAAACACTATGCTCTGGTTTATGTTAGTTTGAGGTTGTTTATATTAACATTAAAAGGCAAGCTCCAGGAAGGAGATAAGTTTACACACTATAGAATTTGTGCAGATTTTGATTGCATGATGGAAGCAACACCTGCTGAAAACTCTAAAACTTGCATATATTTTTCATGCAAAACTACACGTTTACTTTTCTCCTTCACCCCAAGTATTATATACATCACTTATTCTTCTTTATATTCTGTGAACAAGGATTAAATACACAGGTTGCCAATGGAAAATTCAGTCTCCATATCTCTTATGTAAACATGAATTTTAGCATTTACCCATAGCAGACTTTTTAAATAAATACCATACAATCCAGCAAATTTTACTGAGGCTTGTGTAAAGCTGGAGTTGTTCCATTTTACACACCATCATTATGGAAAAGCAATTAGTTCAGAGTGACTAGATTTACTGATTACAAAATCTTCTGTGAACAAACACCCACCCTCCCTTTCTAGATCCCACCGTGGGGCACATAAAGCTTTCATGTCTCTGAGCATGTTCTGATGTCGCAACTGACACCTCACTTACTGAGAATAATCTCATTCAACCAGGTGAAGAGAAAACAAATGGGAAATATGAATTAAAACCCAAGGGAATGTGAGCTGGAATTAGCTGGATTGATGCAGATAGATGTTTAAATGAAGACTGCCTCGTGCTGCATAATATTACACACCTCTTTTCCTCTTTATGTGGGCTGCCTGAACCAGGCGCCAGTGTGAGAGCACAGGCAGCCTGCTCCTGCTTTATTTCTTAGCAGAAAGGTGAGAACTGGGCAGTGACTTGACAGCAGATCTGATATGACACTAACAATAACCTGCACTGGCACAGCCTGTTTCTGTCTGGGCATAAGTGAATAATCTGGGTACCAAAACCTGTGTATTCTGCCATCTCTGCAACCGTCAACTAGTTTTCCATAGAAACAACATAATTCTTGTCAATAGCATCTTTTGCTCTTTATCCCACCCTTAAAATCAGAGCTGGACTGTCTTAAAGCTGAACTTAGCCCTCTTCAAAACTGTAAAATGCAATTAAAATCAGGAAACACGATGTGGAGAGGAGCAGACACTTAGCAGTTGCAGCTTTCAAGAGGGATGGTTGGTCTTTAAAATGAGGCATTGTCTTTAGTTCAGCTTGTCCCCTTCACTTAGTCTCAGCCTTGCCCCCTCTTTAGTTGCACTTCACAGACTATAATTAAAGGGTGTGTGGGAAGCAAGTCTGTAGTCTACAAAGATACTTAAATTGTATAAAGCCCCTGACCTGTTGGTAGCAAAAAAAGCCTTAAAAATACCCCATATTGGAGAAACTTTTAAGATATGTTATCACAGGCAGTTTGTTCCACCCCTGGGAAGATGCATAAGCTCAAATGCTCAAACGCAACGTGCACTTGTGGTTTTCTTGCACTTACATTAGTTAATAGGATTCATGTAAATGCATACAGGAGACAAATTTGACCTGGATTGCTGCCTTGCATACCTCTAAAGAGACTTCTTTCTCATGTTTACATAGATAAAGCACCTATTAATTTAGCAATATGAAGACTATATGTAGAATAAAATAGGATTGTGTTTCAGATCTGTGGGGAATGTTCTCAAACTCACATTTGATACAGATTCAGATGTAACTACCAGTGCCATGCCTATTTCTCTTCTGGAAGAACAACAAAATGCCTGAGGAACTCATGGGGAATTTTTTTATTTCACTGAAGGTTACTTGGAAGACAAATAAAGATGCTATTAGAATCAAACTGCAAATAAAAGAATAGCTGGAGATAATATGCTGTGTAGAATTCTTAGTACGATTAACAACTAAACCTCTGTAATTTAAATATTTTAAAAGGTTTGCTGACCCTTAATTCCCCAAAGAAGAAAGAGAGTGATTGTTTGAATTCAGACTAGTCATGCATCTGATCAAGTACGTTGAAAACAGATGCTGACCAGCTGAAGTTTGTTTAGCTTTTTCTTATTCAGATCTCTTCTGTGGCTGGGGAAGTGAGGCCATCAACATTTTGTGATAAACAGCAGCACGTTCACAATGCTGTGGAAAAAAACAAATGGCAGTTATATTTATTTGTGTGTTCATGCCTTAAGACTTAGACCTATAAAAATGAGTTACTGATTTAAATAAATTTCACTGAGAGCTAATAAGTTTTGCTTTTTCAAGAGTTCAGCATAGTATTTCCATGACATGAGAGGAATTTATTCCTATTGTTTGTTTTAAGAGGCATGAGGTTTATTCTGAATACACTGTGCATGGAAGATAGCCAGTCTGTGTGTAATGAAAACACAAGGATTTGTGGCACAATTTGACAAAAGATAATGATTTTATCACGGGTGTCTATAAACACTCTGTCTGTAAATATTGGCCATTTTAAAAATAGATACATATATGTAAAAGACATATATGGCTTTAAACTGAGAGAGGGTGGGTTTAGACTAGATATTAGGAAGAACATATCTCCTGTGAGGGTGGTGAGGCACTGGCACAGGTTGCCCGGAGAAGCTGTGGGTGCCTCAAAATGTTCAAGTCCAGATTGCATGGGGCTTTGAGCAACTTGCCCATGGCAGGGGGGTTGGACTAGACTATTTTTAAGGTCCCTCCGAACACAAACCATTCTATGATTCTATGATTCTATGACTTTTCAAGTGATTTAAAGAAAGGAGTAAATGACCCGAACACCTTTGTCTATTGATCACCTGATCAGATATTTCTAATAATTTTTCTTTCCCCTTTTTTTTTTTTTTTCCCCTAATCGTAACATATTGGGGCACTTCTTTGGGAATCTTGAAGGGCACAGACAATGAAATACTTTGACGAGTAAAGAGCTCTCAGTCCAAAATACTTATCCGGCCTGGAGTTGTATGCTAATACTATTTACCTGAAATAGAAATACAATACAGAAAAAAGGCAAGAAAACCCTTCCAGTTTTATTTGTGAGTGTGACTGCAGATTTGCATTGCTGGAACTCGTCACTTACGATTCTGTGCTGGGCTTAAATACCATGATAATGGGTGATGGGAAAGGGTGAAAATCTTGATCACCAACAGCTTGCTGTGTCTGTTTGTTTGTTTGCTTTAGTAAAGTTTTCTCTTGAAAACCTGTTCAAAAGCATTAAGAGCAATGAGACTGAGTGGCTTTCACTGAGGGCGTAATTTGAATACCAGGGGTTTATTCAGATGTAGCAGTGGCCTAATTTGTTTGGAGACCCTTTATTGTTAGTGATGCAAGAAAAGAAAGGAACTCAGAGAACACACTGAGCTCATTGGTGGCGGTTAGGAAAAGAAAATCTTATTGCTTATAAAGAGAACATATGTGCCATGGAATTGCTGAAAGTAAACACTAAATCCTACAGTGTTTTTTAATAACAGGTTTAATTTCAAAGAGGGGTTGTGCTTTAAACTTTTGTGCACCCTTTTGGGGTGTTTTTTGTTTTGTTTTGTTTGGTTTGGTTTTGTTTGGTTTTGTTTTGTTTTGTTTTTCTCCTAGAAGACACAAACATCTTAAATACACGTTGACAGATCTGTACACATTTGGACCAAACTCACAAACGTTCATATAGTTCTAAACAATTCTAACATTTTTGAAATAGTATTGCTATGGTATGAGAATAATTTAAATCAGTGGGTCCAAGAACAATTATGTTTTACCAATAGATGTGGAAAGAAGGCAAACAACAGGTAAGCTGTTTTATAAAACCAGATTACAGAAATAATAGCAACCTCCACACAAAAAGTAGACATATATCTTCATCCAGAACTAAAAGATATACAGATCTCTTGTGGGTGTAAGACTTTGCTGAATTGTATCTAAGGATATGTAATAGAGGTCAGCAGTTTGAACACGGTGTTGTTTAAGAAGAATTTAGAATTAATATTTCTATTGTTTCTCACTTAAACAAAACCAGTTTTCCGCTGCTCTGCATAAAACTTCTGTTCATCCTGGAGGAAGAGTTTCAGTACTTGCAAGAAAAGTGAACACAAGTTTCAGAATTTTATGAGGAAATCCCTTCCAAGTTTAGCAATCCCACCTTCTTGGTCTATATCCTTCCACTCAGTGAGCCAGAGGGTCAAAATCACCTTTTCACTCAGAGGCTGGAACTTCCTGGAGCACGATGCACATGCTTGTGTTCCTGCAGGTCTGGGCATGGTGGTGCAGTACAACAGCACAGGGTGAACTGGGAGTGCTGCCTGGTGTCTGAATTCTCCCCTACAAGGTCAGATGGTGTTGATTCCCCCAGCAGAGAGCTGAAGTCTCTGGGTGCTACCTCTTGAGAGCTCTAAGCACTGACACAATGACATGCTGAAGGGGTTTGACATACTTCCTATTATCAGAGACCTTCTCCAACGTAAAACTCTGCAGTCAGGTTGATCCAAAATCAGGATCCCTTTTCTAGAAGCCAAACACAGTTTTTTCAATGTTTCCTCATTTTTCAGTGAGTTTACCAAAATATCCCTCAGAACAGAGATAGTCTTGACCTTTCTGTCTCTCATCTTCCAAATGGCCTCCAAAGTAGACCAGACAGGGACCTCTACTCCAGGGCAATGAACTATAGTTGCCATATTACGTCTTGCAAAAAGAAAGAGCATTTAGGTCAAGAGGAGCATTTGTGTCTTTAGGGATCTAACTGCAGTGCAGCAGCCAGAGAGCACAGAGGCTAAACTAAGCCATGTTCCACACCTGTGCTGAGCTACTGGCTCACTCCTGAAATCCTGCCCTGAGGGCTATATGGGCTGTGAGTGAGTGATGTAAATACATCCTGCTTCAAGATAAGGACAGGGAAAAGAGGGATGCCATGCAATGATTTCATAGAGCAGTTTCAACATAGAAAAACAAAATGTATTTTTTAAATGGCAAATTAAATGAGATATAACAAAGTCTGATCTAGTTTTCTCCCAAAGAAAAAGAAACGTGAGACCAAAGAGTCAGTAAGCTGGAACTGATTCTTATTTAATGCAGCTGTTTAAACACCTAATTTTGTTGAATGTGGCACTAACTGAGTTTTCGTATTTTGATATGGAAAGACTGCTCACAGCTGACTCATTTTATACAAGAAACATTTTTTCTTAGGTACATATAAGAGTTTAATTTCTTGATTTGGTATCAAAATATAGCAAAACCTTAATCAAAAGAATGTACTATGGCAACTAATGACTTCTTTTGGTTTGAGGACTTAAACTGCAAACATGTAAGCAGTGGCCATGGCTCTCACTACCATAAAACATCAATTTGAAATGGTTGCATTAGTAAGCTGGATGTCCACTTGGAAGTTTTTACAAGGTTGAATCTTAAAATAGAATGATAAACATCAGGCTATGTAAGCTTGGCTGGACATTTCTAAATATTTATTAATGACACCAAAAATGCAAGAAAAATGGCTAATGTGAGAGATAGCTTAAATCAAGTTAATTTCTTTTTTCATTCAGAGATCAACTGCTCATCTAACACAAAACTTTGTGCAAATCAGGCATAATAAACTGATTTTTTTCCATTTAAATTATAAAGAAACAATGTAGCAAAGCAACAATTTTCCTGCTTTTGGTAGTGTTGTATCTGTCCATAAATAAGGATTTTGTCTGGATTATACTTGTAAGTTATGCTGATACAAGGAAAGCAAAGACAACTACATTATACCCTGGTAATTTATTACGGGCAGATTTTGTACAAGACTGTGTCAACATAAGCAGGAAGAGACTTAGAAAATCTAAAAAGCAGCCTTTGTTTTCCTTTCTGCTTTAACCACCTGGAACCATTGACCAAAGACACATTACAAACATAGGAGTTGACTCATATCTGTTGCCTTTTCTTACTCAGAGAGTGAATACTACAAGCTCAGGGTCCAGATCTTACCGATGTCCAAGGAACAATGTCAGACTGTGGATGTATCTGGGTCCCACTTTCCTCATGCTCAGACTCAGTGCAAGGGACTGACACATCCATTGCATGCTTTCAAACTCTCACATCATCCCATTTAACTACGTTACAGCTGTATTAACCACTTTCAAAAAGCTCGAACACCAACATCGTGTTTAAGACTGTTCTGAATTCGTGCCTTGTCTGCTCTTAGTGGGGATAGTAGCCTTTGGTCCGAATAATTAGCAAAAATCATGTCCTTTCTAGTTTTGTACTGAACCTTGTGTGTAATTGAAACCATCAAGCCTTTTTATAATTAAAGCATAAACTGATTTTTTTCCTGTGCTTTTCAAATATAATCTGAATTTGAAACCATTACAAAAGAGGCATCTTCTGCATCTTATATGGTGTGTAACTCAAGCTGTTACAGTAGCAAAACAGCACTATTGCCTTTTTTATTTTGCAAATAAGCTATTTTTTCCTTCTCTTACTTATAATTACTCCTAATACTTATGATAGAAAGATACAATAAAAGACAATCTCTTTGCAATTATGCAAACAGCAGACTGATTTTCTAATTAACAACAAAAAGTCATGATACCATAATTGCTCCATTTCCATAGCACATAAGTTATACACAAAAAGAAGTCCTGATGATATAATTGCTTCACATATATTTTATAGCACCATGAATGAATTTATCTTCCACTCTCAATTAAAAAGAAAGTTGTTCTATATAATTAGAACATATTTCCTTCTTCCTTTTTTTTATGTGCATGTAATTAGAAAACAGAGAGGAATATATTTTTGAAAGCCGAACATAATAAAAAAAATCTCCTTGCATTCTTATGGTTATATGTAAAAATATAACAAAATATATCTCAACTTCAAAACTCTTCAAATAAAACACTCAGATTATTGAAAAAATAATGAAGAATCTAATGCAGTTTAGGGTGCTTCATTTTTATTACATTTAACCAGTATTTTTCTTTGACTGAAAATTTTAACAGGAAATGTGGATTTGCTAAATCTGTTATTTATACACAGAAACACACATACCTATACATTCACAAACAAGCAAAAAATATGCAGTTTAACTAGCAACATGGAAAACAGGAAAAACATATTTTCTCAGTGATTTTTCCAATATTTTTTAATTTCTAAATTTATGAGAAACATGTTTAGGAAAATAAAACTACAGTATTTTCCATACTGTCTAATCTCTCCCGGAAGAACTGTATCTATTTCCCTGAGGAGTAGGAATTGCATGTTGTCTTCTCAAGGAGTCACAAATGAACTTACTTTGCTTCACATAATTTCTGAGATATAGAAGTCCTAAAGGGCAGCTGTTTTCCTAGAGAAAGGTCTGACATGGCCGATCTGTGTGCAACACACAACACCGGTTATTTTAAACCCCTGCAAATAGTGTGTGTGGATGGAGCTTCTGCATAACATCCATTTCAGTGAGACAGTGCAGACTTGGCTCCCTGTTTTACTGCTAGGAGTGCATCGCTGGTGCTCCCTCAGGGCTGGCAGGATGCAGGGTGAAGCCACGGTCCCATCCTGGGCAGGTGGGACCTGAGCATCAGTGCTGGCTGCAGCACCAGTGCCGAGAGCAGCACTTTGCTGGCGTGCAAAGACCAGCCCCAGCTCCAGCCCCAGCCTGGAAAGGCAGCCAAGGGACTGCTGCTCACTCAGCTGGCCAGGGCTCTCGAGAGGTCTCCTCAGACTGGGGAATATGAGGGTAGTGGAGGAAGGGAAGAGAAGGGACCACGTTGACTCTCTGACCTGGCAAGTTATTTTGTCCTCACCTTTGAGGCAACAGTATTCAGTTTTGCTTACACAGCTGAAAAGCCTTAAACAGACTCCAGCTCCATTTTTGTTAACATAGCAGCACCGGGCTTGCTCACTGGAGTTGGATTTGACGCAGCTGGGGTAAATCCTTTGATGCACAGTATCGATGATTTTCAAGCAGAGACAACTTATATTTTCACAGGGGAGAGGAGAGAATAGAGTCTTTCTTTAGCAAGTCTGAACAATAGCCTTAAGGTGTGGCACGCTAGCTTTCAAGAAGCTGTGCTGGAACAGAAAAACAGTATGTTTTTTCACTTCCAGTACAAAACACTGAGAGGTATTTGATTAACTTCCCCCCTCATGAAAAGTTCAAGAAAGAAACTGCAGAGTTTTAAACCATTTTTTCCACCTCCATGTCAGGATTATGTTCTTCCCTAGCTCCAAACTTCCTTTTCCCTCAATCTGGAGCCCCATTTGCATCCCAAGTGAACAAGAGAGGTGTCCAGGAAGCCTTTGGGAAGTTACACTGAATGAGGTGAAGTTTGAGACTTACCGTATGCAGCCTGCTTTACTCTGTTTTCACCCGCCATGGAGTTTGTAAAGTACAAAACCAGATCCCATGGTAGATTGTAAGATTATTCCTTGATGTGCTTTGTAGTGAGGGTACTGGACATTTGAGGACCATCTAATGTTGCAGTGTATATATCTATCTATCTATGTATATATATGTGGAGTGCATGGATGTAACATGCTGCCTGGACACTTCAGAGGTGCAGGAGATGGAGCACAGCCATTCAGAGAGATGCTGGGATGGTCACCCCCAGTCACAGCCCCTTTGACTTGTGGGACTCCTTGGAAAGGTGTAACTCACTCCACCTTACCTCTCTTGTGACTGGTCCTCAGCCTGTCTTGAAACATAACCAAAGAGCTACATCAGGAGAAGTCTGGTGTATTTGACTGCAGCTTTTGCAATTTAGCTGCACTGATTCTGCAGAATTAGCACTCAGAAGGCAGCAGCTGGGTGCAGGTCTGACAGAAGAGATCAGTTCTTGTACAGCATTGTCTTTCTTTAGCTAGATATGTCCAAAGTCATGACTCCATCTTTTTATCTGAGGCATATCAGAACTCCACATCACTAATTCATGGATAAACCTTTCCAACATTACCATGCTGAACTTCTGTATGGCAAAAGTGCAGCTCCTCTTCAGTCTGCTGCATCTGTCTGAGTCCAGAATGAGTTTGACACGTGACCTACTTGGTTTTGCTGATGTGAGCATGCTGCTCTAATACGCCTCTAAGAAGAAATTCTTCCCATCATCTGGGGGCTGTGCATTACTGGCATTTAAGAATCACTTAACTTTATCTCACCTGTTTAGTTGCTCCCTCAATGACAGCAAACATTTCTGTGCTTAGCAAGTGTGTGCTAGATTAAGAGGCATCACCAAACTGTGTCTCCTCACTAATTCTCCGTTTGTCTTACAAATATCCACAGCAAAAGTACTCCTCTAAAAGTTTAGAAAATTATACTTTAAGTGAAGAAGTCCACTCCAGGAAAGGCAGACATTGAGTCAGCAATCCAACCTCCTTTCCAGCTATGGCCGTATGACAAAACTGCTGGCATCTCATTCGCTCAGCACTTTGCTCAAACAGAAGCCAGGGACACTTGCTGTGCTAGTTAATGCTGCGTGAGGCTTCTCTGAGCCCTTTATCTCAGCAGAAATCTCACCTGTCTCAGTTTAGTGTCTCAGTTTAGTATCTCAGTACACAGGCCAGACTATGCTTGGAAGATAAGGAATCTGCTTTGGGAAAGAAATAGGTGTTTTTTTTCTTTTCCTGTATAACCATAAAACAAAACCTGATTTTGCATGGTGCAAGAACAAGCTTAGATGGAGAAATGAGAGTAAAACAAAGATATTTTGTCCAGATCATAAGGCAACAGCAACACAGGACGTAAAATTTCAATCTTCTCATTTCAGTTAGCAGCCAGACCATCCTCTGGAACTGCTGAACGTGCACAGGTATTATTTTATTACATCTACCCATGACTGACCTCCCAGAAAGAAACCTTTTCCAGCATTTCTTCCTTACAGAAAACAAAGCTTTGTAAAGAACAATAGTTTAATTTTGGTTGGGAGTATGGCATATCTGAGCAGCATGACCTTTTACCAGCTATAAGACCAATCACGAGAGTTTCTGCTTAATGTGCTGTCAACATGGGCGTTGAAGAAGCTTTTGTGTTACTCTCTCTTTCTGCCTTCTACCTGCAGCTGAAATTGCGCCAAACGATGGCCATGGTACATCTGTGCTGGACTGGACTGCTACAAAAATAAAATGCATGAAATTAAAGCTAGAATAGGGATTCTCAGAAATTATTAAAGAAAAAAGGGTCAAGAAATAGCCTTCCAGGTTCACATTACATTTCTGTATTGCTCCTCAAAGGGTCATTACAGGAACACTTTCAGGAATGCCATTAGTGCAGTGTTGTTGTTGCTGTCTGTAAGGAAGCCACCATTAAAAAGTATGATATTGCTGGCTACATTTCTCACTTGTAGTATTAATTACCTCCAGCCCTTTTTGACAGTTTGGTTCCTGCACTCTTCTAGTGTGTATCTACATGGGAGGAAAATAATTAGGAAAGTTATAATTATGTTGTTAGGTTTAAATACAATTCCCTTGGCTCAATCACTCAGCCCATGAACACCTAGTCTTCCTGCATCAATAGAGGAGATTTGCTTTAACATTTAAATCTCTGTGGCATTCTTTCAACTATTTGCACTTATCAGCAAGTGTTGTTTTTACTCCCATTTGAAAACCAGTGGCAATGGCGAGAAGTAGGGGCTTTCCTACATGAGCCAAGGAAAGGTTTTACACCACAGGAACAGAGTTTATGGTCCTGCACTGATTAGTGAACAGGGATTGTTCTGATTTGCACTGTATGCCTGAAATTCCTGTGCACGCAAATCTTGTGTGGTTTGTGGTTTATTGAAACCCCATCATTAAACTATGGAGTGTGAGTTTATTCTTATGTATCCAAAAAAGTCAAAGTGTTTATTGTAGCAGTAGTCTTTCCAGGGTGGCTGGCTTTGAAGCATTACACATCATGACTCTCTATTTGCCCTGCTGCCCCTGTAAAAAAGTACTTTTTCTTTTATTCCTCCAGCACCAATTTTACCAGCATAACTAGAAGGTTATGTGTATTGATAGTTTCACATCTTCCCCTCAGGTTTTGGTCTGACAAGCCTAGCATCCTTTCAGTATTGTGTCCACATTTTCATGCATTTCAGAGAAAAGAGAAAATCTAATATCTCAGATGAAATGTGTAGGTTTGCTTGGTGCCTGGCAACATGAGTGCTTGCCTTCTTCTCCCAAGAGAAGTGAGGCAGGTGAGATTAAATCACTGGTGGCTGAATTTTATGGTACTGGTCCTCAGTGTTCCTCTCCCAGCAACACACGACATAGGGGTCTGTGTCGTTTTAATTTTGCCTTAAAAAATGATGCAAATATACTACTAAAGCTGGATTGCAGATTGTTTATGCACCTACTCTCAGGTGTGACTTTATTCCTAACCTTCTGTAGGATTGCTGCTGCTTCAATTTAACCTGCTGTGGTAGGTTGACCAAGACAACAGCCAGGCATCCACACAGAGCTACTTGCTTCCAGCTTGCTCCCGGCAAGACAGGAGAGGGAATCAGAAAAGAAAAGACAGGATGGATCAAGATAAAGACAGTTTAATAAGTGAAGTAAAGCTGTATGTGCAAGGAAAACAAAATAAGGAATTTATTCACTATTTCCTGTTGGCAGGCAGATGTGTAGCCTCTTCCCTCAGAAGTAAGGCCTCAGCACATGCAGTGATTATGTGAAAAAACAAATGCCATGACCATGAAGATCCCCACTTCCTCCATCTTTTTCCCAAGCTTTTATTGCTGAGCATAATGCCATATGGCATGAAGCATTCCTTTGGTCAGTTTAGGTCAGTTGTACTAGTTTCATTCACTCTTAGCTTCTTGTGGACCCCCCACCTTACTTGCTGTAGAGGCTGAGTGGGGACAAAACACCCTCAAAAAGCAGGAAAACCTTGATGCTGTGCAAGCACTGCTCATAAACTGACAAGGCACTGGTGTGTAATCAGCACTGTTTTAATCACAAATCCAATCCATAGGAAAAAAGTTGACTTCATCGCAGCCAGAGCCATCACACCTGCCCCCAAGTTCATCAAGGAACATTATTATCTTCTGATGGTAGGATGTCTTACTGTTTCAAGCTATGAGTCAAGAGAAAAAAATTGCAGGCCATGGGATGTTAAGTTTCTGAATAGTCAATGATTTCAGGGAAAAACTTGCTCTTAGATATGGTTCAAATGGCTGTATGGCTGTGTCCAGAGGAACCGTACTGGATATAAGCAGAATTCACATTGAAAAAGTTCTATGCCAAGAATAAAAGGCTTGGGAACTGTTCAAATATTCAGCTATAGATTGCTTCCAATTTAGTTTCTGCATGCGTTGAAGGGATGTTCTTTTTCCATATAAAAGTCTCCCAAAGGAATTTCGATGTACCCACTTAGCCAATTAGGTATGTGTGCTCAGGAACAGAAAAAATTGGATACTTCTGTTTCCATGAAAGTAATAATTTAGATACACAGAAGGATTAAATCACACTGAATACTTAGGATTTCTTCTTTTTCTTGGCGAGGTTAAGAGTTATGAAAAGAAAGCTATGCTGCTCAGAAAGCATGTCTAAAATACAAACTATAGCAAAACTTTAAAAGAAGTAGTTTTTCAAAGACATAAAACCCCAAAAAATTTTGTTCAACAGTTTGGTTTTATTTGGTTGGTTTTGGTGTTTTTTATCTTTTGCGTTGGATGGTTTCATTATACTGGGATTTTTTTAGTTTCTTCCTTTTAATAGAAGTTACTTTGACACATGCTTTAAAACATTTTTTGTGACTAGTCCAGTCTATTGCATAAGTTAAGAGGGGTCTTACAACAGCTCCTGAGCTTTGTGGAGTTTCTCACGTGTTCAACTCACTCCTATGCTGTATGTTCATCATGTAACAGGCTCTCCAGGTCCATTTAAATCCATGCCTGCAAAACGAAATTATTTTATGTGAGCTGTTTTGTCTGTGTTTTATGGGGGCTGTTTGACTGCATTTGGCAGCTCCAAACCCTTCCCCTTTTGCCATGTGTATTGCCATGGAGACATGGGATGCCTGAAGAGTTACCACATGTCATCATGAGCTACTTCTGTCCAGGCAATGCAATGCCTTATGATTTTTGGTCATAAGGAAGTTCATGGCACTGGGTTCAGAAAACCCAGGGAAAAAAAGGGGTATTTACATGTTACTATGTTCTTGCCTAAAATAAAATCTAGTTTCTAGTATGAAACTGAAGGAGACTGAGGGTAGGCATCTGAGATTCCATTTACATCCCCACATTCCCAACTGTGTTGTCATAAGGTGGCATAGTTTCAGTGGTGAAGGAAAAGAAGAGAAAAAAATTAGGGATGCAGTCGCTTTAGACTCCTGTCTTTCCTAAACTCAGTAAATAAATGAAGTAACAAGATAGGTGATCAGGGCACAACTCAGATGTTTCTGGTAGGCAGTGAACAGACCATTGTACAATCTGAGCTGTAAGAATTTTAATTTACTTTTTTTTTATTTCCCCTTTTCAATGGTAGTTTAAAATTCATCCAAGTTCTAAGACAAATTTCATTACCAATGACATGAGCCTAGTGAAATACTGTTAAGGCCAGCATAACGGGTCTGCTGTTATCCTGTCAAGGCCAATTAGATAAAAAGTTGGGGTTTTTCCCATGTGTCAATTCCCAAAAGTGAAAAAGAAAATGTAACTTCATTAGACGAGTGGTAGTAACTACTTAGAATCACAGAATGGAGGTATTTGCAATGGCAGTTAAGCTGAACAAAATCAAGAAATTAAATTCAGTGTGTGTCACAAGGAAGGTTCTAGTTTTACCTGTGTATGTTTGTGGTGGGAACAGGGGGAGCTATAAATCATCTCCTGCAATTGGTAAATAAATCAGGCAGTACAGTTGCAAAGGACATTTTTACAGACGCACCGGAGAGATTGATCTTCAAATGAGGAAAGAGAACTTAAAGGAAAATGTAGAATAAATTGAAGTTTTCTTTCTTAGGTAATCTACATCACTGGGCACATGAATCAAACACCATTCATGCTTGCATCATACTTTGAAGTTCATGGGTGTTTGAAAGGAAAAGAAACGTTTTTTTAGTGGTCCATTTTAATACTACTTCTATTATATTATGTAGGGGAGCTACTCACAGAAGTGTGTAGGCACAGGCTGGAAGAGGTCTTCAGACAAAGCTTTGACTTCCTCCCCATTTCAGTAGTAGAAGCTTTAGGAAAGGTTAATCCTGCACTCAGTCCAGACCATAAAAAGTTCTCTCCCTTCCCCGCTACCGACAGCTGAAGAAATGTCATGCTTCTAAAATACACTACAACTGTTGTAATAGGTGTGTCAGCACCCATAGTAAACGAGCAACAGGTACAGTCTGATCTAACCTGATGCTAATTCTTATTCCTGTCTATTCGTTTTACATGGAATCTGAGGGACTGGATAACATAACTCAATGAAATAGATAGAATTAGGCATTCCATTTAAATTACATTACATTTCTAAGGGTCTTGTATTTCTCCTATGGAAGTAAAATAAAGTTTTTCATTGATATTAAGGACAGAAATGAGTGCTGAGTCTGACTGTGAACCTTGACTATAGAGTTTAAAATGCTTACTTAGGGAATATATCTACATGAAACTAATATTGTGCAGTCATTGTCATTTGAGGCACAGATGAACCTGTTAAACTTCTATCCAAGTAAGCAGTGCTACCCCTTTCATACAGGGGGCTATTCTTTGCTAGTAATGTTAACACAGTAACAGGAGAAACTAAAAATTGACCCATGAAGAATTGGGTTGCTGGATATAGGCTGGTTTCTGTCAGCAGAACTAGAGAATGAAGAGTGTAAACAGGTGCATTGTCAATAACACAAACACTCCAGGATATTGCTAACAGATACAGTGATCAGCATAGATGCCACAGCTAAAATCTCTTAAACGCTGTGAAAAATAAATCACAAAACCTCCATGATGTTATGCTTTCTAAGAGGTATATTTAGAGAAATGCCAAATTAGATGAGACGGCAAATCACCCAGAGCACGGCTGAGGACCTACACCTCTGTTTCTTGTGAGCCAGCAGTTTGTGCTGCTTTCTGAGACTCAAAGTCTCGTGGTAGCCTTGGCCTGAGGCTGAGAATGTGGTTTACCTCTCTGTTCCCCACATGTAACTTATGCTGAGACCTAACTTAGCCTTTTGCCACTTCCCTCTTCCTCTACGGGGCTGTGACCACACACCTCTAAAACTCATTCTGAACTTTGGGGTTTTAGTTCCCGAAGAGAAAAAAGGTTGTAGGAGAAGCAGGAGAAAAAGCTTTCAAAGGCCCTTGCAAAAGTTAGGGTCAATGACTTTCATAGTAGTTTGAGCTCCTAATGATGTAACATCCCGTTAGAAGGAACTGTGTTATGCCTACCGACTCACTAGGAATATTTAAACATCTGCATATAACCAGTCAAAGTATTTCCACTCAAGTGGAGCCAAAAACTTCAGATCATCCCAGCTGGTATGTGTTTGTAATTATTTATTCCCTCAGCTAGTGTAATTCACAGAGACAAAAATTAGTAGCTAGCTTCAAAATTAATTTCAACAAATTTTACACCAATTTATTAAAAAATATATGCCCTTGCACTCCCAAATTGAAGGGGATATCAAAAATTACACCTAGGAAAGCAAGACACAAAAGTCAATGTCTCTATAATATCATGACCGATCTAAGCTTTTAAATGTGTATTAAATAGTGTGTTTCTCATTATTTGTGAACAAAAATTCTGATGTCCTTTATCTGATGTAATATTTCAAACAATTGAAAAGACTAAATAATTTCATAAAAAAGCAGAGCATGCATTGGGATTTGCAAAAAATTTGCATAACTAAAGGTTTCTACATAGCTTGATTTATCGTGTTATAGAAAAGTGTGTCAACTTATAAAATTTTGTTTATTTATGCTTTTTGCTTTATCTCCCTAATTATCTGTGGACCTGTTAGATTAACTCAAGAATTATTGGCTGACGTATAATTATTATTTGAAAGTTATTTAAGACAAATAAAGACAAATAAAATCCTTTTAATAACTGTCTTTCCTTTTTTGCTGCTAGTACTACCCACATAAAATACAATCTTGTATATTCTCTATTCCCAGCTTAATTAAAAAATAATTATCTAGTCCAGTGACCCTTCGAAGAACCTGTTTAAGAGAAATGACACCCCAAAACCTGTTTATCCTCACACTATGTAGATGCGTACTATGATGGACTATACCCTTTAGAATTATCATGGGCATCAAATTTTAAGTTACAACAGGTTGGCAGGTACAAGAAAAGTAAGAATTTCAAGGCCAACTGAAAACAGCTTTATACTGCAAGTGGAAATTTACCTTTTTCTTGCAGAGATAATTTTTTTTCCTTGATTCTTTCCTATATTTTCAGTTTTATTATTAACAAATGTAGCTTTTTTTATACCAGTAGAGGCAGCTACGTCTGTGAACTGATTTGGAGAAGGCATTTGATTTTCCCTGCATCAAGGAGAAAACACTCTTGTAAAGCACAGCTGTATGTCTGGATAATTGATAATAGACACAGAGAGACAGCGTAGAAACAAACTAAGGGAAAAGTGGTAGGCTAAAAGCCCTTTTCTCCCTCAGCTGTAAGGCATCTCAGGGTGGGAATCCAGTGGCTGCTGTTCCCTTGGTGGCTACAGCTAAAGACACAGGAACATCCAGGTTCTACTGATGCAGAGGCGAAGAACTCACTGTGGAAAAATCCATTTTTATGAGGCTTGAGTGTATAACACCCTCTCTCCCCTCAGTGCCTTGCACATTCCTGTTTCCATGGCAAGCAAACGTCCAGGATAGAGGAGACCCTCAGCCTGTCCCCAACATGGGCAATGAGCGACCAGGGCTTCAGGATACTAAGCTGACTGCAATATTACTGACACATTGTCATGGAAAGCACAGCAGAGACAGTACTATCATTTGAAATGTTCAAATTTACTTCACTTGTTTTCTGTATTTTTAATGGAACGATTTTAAATTTTGTGGAAGTCTAAAAATTTTCCATATTTATTTTTTCATCAATATTAGAAAAAGTTATTTTATTCTGACAAAATCTCTGTAAAAAATCAAAATAATCACTGAAAACTGGCTGTTTTTCTTATTAAAAGTCAATCACTAGAGGGAATAATCATAAGGAAAATACTTACAAGAAATGTCTGTAAGAGATGATTGAAGAGAAGTAGGATGGCCTATATGCTGGCAAATAGAAACTGGAGATCAAGAGACAACAAAAGAAGGAAATCAAAACAAGCTGAAGAGAAACAATAGTGTGCCAGAAACTTTTGGAGTGAACTGCTCTGACCTGAAGTCTGAACAATGACCTGCTGTGCCAAGACGCCTGCAACTTTAGGCTTCTGAAAGCCAAAGAAAATAATTATTCTGTCGGCTGCTAACAGAAGGCATCAGCCACAGTTTAGACAGGTGAATCTGCCAGACCCTGGGAATAAAGTGTTATTTTGCCAGTACTGAAAGTTTCTGTGTTTGCCAAATATCACCAGTACAGCTACTGCTCTCCTCACTCTAAGCCAAGCCACTGAGACAGGAGTAACAGCAGCTCTCTTATGTGTAGAAACCCAACCTGAACATAAAGAAGCTGCCCTGAACTTGCGTTTTGGTGCTGTAATCCCAACAGATATGGAGTCATTTCTTTTAAGGACACGTTCCTCATCGCAAGGCCATCAGTGGCTTAAGCCATCAGTGACTTGAGCCAAACTGCGCTGGTGATTGCATATGAACACACAGTGCAGAAAAATACATCTACTCCCTTGGACCAGACAGCTGACGAGCACATGGAAGAGCGATGAAGTAAAACCTGTAATAAATAGATTCAGAACAGGTAGAAATTTCAGAGTAAGAGATATAATGAGGAAATCAGTAATTTTCAACCTATAAGAAACTCTCTGCGCACTCAGGCAAGTTTCCTGTTATAAATATGTCCAAAAGGAGAGATTGAAAACAGGAAAAATACAAAAAATTCCCAGGAAAAACCCTAGCCAGTACAGAGAGCAAATAAAGTTTCTGCTGTAAAAAGGTCTTTAACTGATTTAGATATCCATGGATCTAGAAATATCCAGTGAAATGTTGCTGTTTTATACCAGGCAAAGATTAAGATTTTGAAAACAAAAACCAAGACATTTTTAGGTACAATATAAACATTGTGTGAGAAAGGATCTCTGAGATAACCAGACGTATAGATATAAAAATATACCAGAAAGATATTTTACTTTTAGTCAGATTCCTCAGTAATATCGCCAACCAAAAAAAGGCAAAATTCAAAGAAAAGAACAAATATGGAAAACTTTGCATCACTTTAAGATGTTTTCTTTTTTAAAGAAATTTTTCTCTGTTTAATTTGGTTCTGTGAACGAGTAGACTTAATTGCACAGTCAGCTAAATGAAATAACTTATTTCTCCATTTTTGTGTTGCTTGCTCTTATTTTTACCCTTCCATGATTTGCCTGTTGCTTTCATTTCAGTATTTGATCTCACGGCACGAAAGCAGCATTATCAGAGTATATAGCAATATTCTGGCTTTCCCAAGCGCTTTTTAGTCTCATTACAATAATCTCATGATGCATCTTGGTTAAACTACTGCTCATCTTTGAGCCCTCAACTTCCTTTTTCTCTTTTAGTCTACTGGAGAGCGATGCACGGTTTCTGAAACGCCCTGTTCTCTCGCAGACTCTATTCTACTGCTGGTGTTTTAGCTAAACTATTCATCTTCTGAGAGTTACATTTCCTTTTTTACAAATGAGAAGGCGAAAAGGTGGTTATAACTTTTTTTTCTGCGAACTGAAATTCTTCAGAAAGAAAAGAGGACTCATGCAGACTTCATGTTAAGTTGCACACAGCTTTATTTAACTGACTTCTTTAGCCGAAGCAAAGGCTTCTGTAGGCAAGTGAGGGAGAGAGCAAGAGCCAACACTAAGTCCACTAGGGAACTCCTTTTTTAATACCTTAAAAAGCTCCTAGATACCATGGTAATGAGAGCCTAAAATAGCTCTAAGCTAGAAATATACATTGTAATGACTACCTATTATGCTACTAGTTTTCTAAAGATCTGTGGGAGACTGTCTTAATGATAAATTATAGTGTATAGATGGAAGAAGGACTTAATTATCATATTCTATTTTTATTGTTGCATGAATCTAAATAACGCCAAATGATAACCTAATTTATGTACTGGATACAATTTCTGCAAATCACATGTTCAGAAGAGGATGTTCTTATCTTTTGCTCCTATGGCTAATGCAAGCTCTTTTCAATAATGCAGCAGACACTTTGTGGCTATTTTTCAGTGCCTCAGAGGGTTATTGTTCATAAGAACATGACAGTACTTTATTTCCTTTAATGACTTTTCCGCTTACACTTACAATAGGTGTATTTTTGCCTTGTCACTGTTTGGGTGGAAGTGTCAGAGAGACTTGTGTCTTTGAGCTCTCTTTTCCTTGGCTGGTCTGCAAAAATAGTTTCTTCAAGCACCAGAATGAGATGCTACATGAGAGCATCTTATTCCACTAAAAACTGAAGAGAGCTCAAAAGCGTGCTTAGTAATGAGAGGCTAATGGGGTATCATTCTACAATAAATCTTCCATGAAGGACAATTGTATCCCTCTAGGTCTTCTCCTTACTTAAACACACGTAGTGATCACAGTTTAACAAAGGAAAATGCTTATTGATATTTCACACTTTGATCTTCATCCTTTTAACACCCTCCTGAAAACTGTTTGTATTTTTTTTTCTCAGAAAGAACTAGCACGGGAGCTACAAGGCCAAGGTCACTCAATAGGGAACATCTACAGAGTATTTGTGTCAACAAATGAGAACTCATTTGAAAATTAGCTAATCTTCTCCCTTTCAAAGCAAACAGATAAACAAAAATAAAAAAGAAAACTGCTATGAAATGCCTTTAACGTGAGCTTTCTCTGTCTATACTGCATGATTACTAACATTTCATTCAGGAGGTCACATTCATCAGTCTGTTTAAATCAACAGTGCCAACTGTGTCATGTAAAGCTGTGGGCAGCTGGCACTGATGCCTGTGCTCCAGCCGGCAGCCCAGGCAGCTCCTAGCAGCCCCCACTGCAAAAAAACCCTGCTTTGGAGTCAGCCTTGTGCTACGCCCCTTTCTTAGCATCAGTCCCTTCTACCACTTCCACTTGAAACCAGAGATTCCATTTCATTTTCTGTTACAGATGAATGAGAGTTTGAAGGTAATTTGGAGAGTGTTCATGGATGGACTAAAAGGGGATTCCTGAATAAACAAAAACTTTATTTGGAAACAGTCAAATATTATCTAAACAGAAAGTATGCACTGAGTGAATTAAGTATAACGTGGACCTGCAAGGCTTTTCATTCATTAAACAGGTATGAATCTGTTAAACAACTAAACTGGGATTTTGACTGAGATTATTTTGGTCATGTTCCACAAAGAAGACAGGAGAAAATATTTATGTTGAAAGATCTACTGTCAGGGAATCTTGATTAGAGGTTGATTGCTCAGCCAAGGCAATAATTTCACTAGAAAATTCTGGTTGAAAAGTTTAAAAGAAGCAATCAGAACGTCGGAACAAATGTGGGTAATAAGTATCTACATCTTTTATATCTTTTTACCCAGGGTGTTGAGATGCACCCAGAGCATTTATATTTTTACATATATTTATGTTTTCCAGCATAGATTAATTTTTCTCTACAGAAATGAGTAAATCTGGAAAGGTAATAGCATTTTTACTAAGACAGACTTTGAATCCTTCATTCATCCTTCAGACAACCCTCTTTATTCTCCTGATGTTTCCTTTGACTTCACCAGAAGTGAGAGACTTTCCCTCTTCATGGAGTTAATCAGATGAATGAGCACGCTTACAAGAGGACCTAACTACTCACACACAGATGACTTTCAGGGATGTTGAAAATGGCTTTCCCTCAGTAATGCTCAAGAAACATTTCAGACTTTGTCTCAATATTTTTGCTTTCCAGTTTGTTTTGAAAGAGATTTCTTCCTTTAGTTCTGGTTCTCCATAAGAGGAAGACCAGAGTGAAAAGCTGTTTGCTGCAACAAGGGCAAAGAAGACAAGACGTTTCTTAAGTTCAGTAGATTTGATTTCCCTCCTGAGTAATCACAGCGAAGACTCACAATTGACTGTAGCTTCGTGATGGGATTTTCTGTGATGTTTCCCATACTGAGACCACTGTTATAGTCTGAATTATCAGATCTGACTCACAGTCTACCACTAAACACTTTACATCACTGTTGTTTTGTACTGCAGAAGAATGTGACCCTCTGACATTTGAAAAAGCTAAGGTAACAGTGGCTCTTTTCTGAAATTCCCTTAAGATAAACATTGCTTTTGCATTAATTGGATGGTTTTGCTGGCCATTGAGATTATCTCCAGATATTCTTTCTTACTGGAAACATATGTGCTTAGATTCCCCTGCAGAAGAATCGCAAATCCAATTGCAAGAAGAAGAGTTGCATGCAGACAAATTATGCTCTAAATCACTAGAGCTGTGACAGGATGAGTATTGGGGTCACAGGGTGCTTCTCTCACTCATTACAACATAGCATGTTTGAAAAGGGAGAAATGCTTTCAAACAGTACGTTGTATCTCACAGTATTTTCAAACGTGATATTTAGGAAAGAATTTGGATTAAATAATTGATTTAATTTCATTTAAAATACCAGGCAAAATTACATAATATATCACATATTGTAGGTATGTTGTATGTGTATACTTACACATATAGATTACATAATCATGTACAATATTATATATTGTATGTATATGTATTATTCTCTCTATATTACTGTATAAAATATATACTTAACAGACAAGGTACATTTAATAAATAAATATACATATATATTCATATTTTTAAATCCTTGTAGTTGGCTCATGCTTAACAAGGCAAGCTGCTAAACCATCACTGCTCCAAACAGCCTCCTTGTGACACCAGTCTGTCTCCTGACAGCCTCCCAGCTGCTGCCAATTTTCCTTTTTTAACTGGATCCAGCCATTTTGTTTACAAATCAGCTTTGTTAGTCAATTTAACATGCTTCAAAAGTCCTGTAGCATAATTGGCTAATTGCTTACCAGTTAGGAAATAGTGATTATGATTTTTTCCTTCCACAAATCCCTGCAGCCGCAGTCAGGTTTATTTTATATTCAGGGCCATTGATAGGCATCTTTTAAATACAATCTTAATATTTAGAGGGGGAATCTGTTTTTGCAACCTTCAATGTCAAAGTCTGCTCAAGAGCACTTCTGTACCCAGAGCATGTCTTTGTAATGTAAAGTACAGTGTGGCTTCAATGTCAGTGGCACAAATGTGCAGCAATAACACAAGCCATGAATGTTGCGACTTCCCAGCTCCTGACAGGTACTGATGCCTGTTTCCATGGCACTGGCTCAGATTCCTGCCAGTCCTGAGCTGCAGATTGTAGCTCTTCCCGCATCCAGCTGTCACTGTGTTGCAGAACATTTTCCTCTGACATCAGAGTGCTCAGCACTTTAACTAACACTCTCCCTGTCTGGAAAAACAGGTGTATTTACCCAAAATAATTTCACATCTGATCTGTGGTTTTAGTCTGCATGCAAGTGTGGAGAGTGAGAGTGAGAGATCCACTGCTGTAGAAATTATTTGTGTGAGTAAGGCTGAATGACATTTATTACTGAAACTCCAGGAAATCCTCACTGCTTCTTGTCCCACTCAGTGTAGGGGGTGTGAGGTCAGCAAAGCAGAGCAGAATACATCATCATTCATTAAGTGTAGAGTCAGAGCTCAGGAACCAGACATTATACATTAAGCAGAAGACATTACTTGGAATTCAATGCCTGTTATCTATGAATTTCAGGATGTTGCTCGGGTATGAACTTCTTGAGATAATATAAATCACAGAATAGACTCACATGCTTATTCTTCAGTGCCGGGGATCTCCCTGAGCCCAAAGAAGGAAGATATAGACTTCTTGCAAGCCTTTGTCTGTGCCCATGAGAAAAGAGCAGAACTCTTGAAAGGTCTCAGAGGCATCTAGAGAAGAGGCAGAGGACAGCAGTTCTTGGAAACTTGATATAGTAGTCTTTGAAAGGGTACAGGGGGTTTTGACTAAAGCATGCAGTTCCACATGCCCATCACCAGGAGCTGAGCCAACCACAGTCTGAGCATGGAAAGGTTAGAATTTAGTAAGATGTCTGGATTTCATGCTTGATTAATCCATCATGAAGATATGCCTGAAATAAAAGGTGTTTCTTGTAGCAACTGCAATCAGGTAAAACGCTGTTTGCTCTACCACTTTTTCAAATGCATGCCATGTTAGAGTAAGTTAAAATGAAGAGACATAAACTGTGTTGTGATTTCATGGTATCCACACCAGTTAACCATGAACAAACTTGGCCCTGCGTCTTTTCCTCTAAGAGTGGCTGGAACGATGCTCCTTTAGTAGACACAATGCCCCAGAAGCAGCAACACAAGGTGCTAGGAGAGTCTCCCTTCTCTCCTTCCCCTTGCTCTGCTCCCATCTGTGGGGTCTCTCTGAGCACTGTTTTTGTTCTACAATAAGAAGCCTTTCAGTGAAAGGGGTAGAGGTGGCGAAAAGGAGCCTCACCTTGTGCTGAAGCTTGAAGTCCCAGAGGAGCAGATCCCAGCTGCTCACACAAGGTCACGCTGGCTCAGGAGAAGGGGCTAATGAGAATAAAAAGAATTCATCTCCTGCTACCCACAGAATATTTATACATATATATGCATACATTTAAATACATATCTTCTGAGGAAGTCATGTGTCTCTGTCTTTTGGGAATTTAACTCTGAGTTACAGTCTGGGGGCTAGGGGGGAGACCAAAGCAGATGAGTATCATGTTCACGTTTTGGAAAGTCTGAACTCTGACCACTGACAGCAATGAGAAGAATGGCTTTTATAATATCTCTTAATGTCCTTCATAAACACTCATCTTTCTTACAGAGCTTTGCTTTCCCATTGTGTTTGAGTATCCTTCCCTTTGTTTTCCCAGTTGTGCAGTACATTATAGTTCACTTATTTTCCTGCTTATATGCTACTGCAAGAAGTTCCTTAACATTTTTTCAGGTTCCCAAAGAGTACCAGAAGAACAAGCAGTACATGGGGTGAGACGAATTACAGTTACATACTTTACCAAGTGTAAACTGAGGCAGAGAAACTTTCAGACAGGGCATCTTTTTGGGAGAGAAGCCTGGCCTCTGGAATGCCACTTTCCTGCTTTAACCCCTAGACTACAACCAGAACAACATTTCAATCTGGAACTGAGCAATGAATTTTTCTGGTAAATTCTGTAAATCTCATACTTTCTGTAAATCTCATGCTCTCTGTATTCACTAAAGCCTAAGATAATGGCTTCCTTGAGCTTTGTGTGCACACTCCTCAGGGGGATGTGCACAAGCCAAAAAGAAGGGAAAGGAGATGGCTGTAAATACTTGGCTCCAGCGTGTGCATTACATCTGTCACAAGGGAATCAGTAAGAAACGTTTGAAAAATGCAAGCCACTGCAATTTATGCTGGCCAGAGGTAAAGCAACATTTTCAAAATCTCCTTTTAGCAGTGCTTCTGCAAGAGATCTTTATGTACATGCAAAATATAAACATATTGTTAGTAGCAGGACAAAAAAAAAAATAAATGCTAATAAAGGAACTGTTAGCCAAATATGCCAAGTCAGCCCCTATATAGCTCAGCTGGAGTTGACCAAGACATGAATATGGCTCCAGAAATCAGCAGTGGCCTCATTGAAAAATTATACAAATTTATATTTTCAAAAGTAATTTTCATAATGACAATTTCATTATGTTCCAGAATAGAGTGACCACATGCTGCAAAATAAAAGCTCAAATGGAAGTGAGGGTCCAAGCTATTCATCTAAAGGGAAAGTAGAAAAAATTAAGGCCAGAAGGACACACTACTAAAAAGTTGTATATTCCGCTTAATTCAGACTTGCTGACTTTCAGAAAAACTGCTTGGTGAAGATTCAGAGGTGAAGTTTAAGGCAGATTTGCATTGGCTGAAACCAGTTCCTTATCTGCCATAAAGGAACAGAGAAAGCAGACAGTGCAGTCCTCAAAAGAACTCACACTGCAGATTTTAGGACTAATCCCTTACTTATTAGCTTTGTTCTCGTTTGGGAACTAACCACCTGACTTGAGAGATGTGGAGACCAAAAACCTTAAAATCACCTGCCATATTTTGAACAGCTGTGTTTGGAGAACCTGTGGTCCAGGCCACCTCTGTGCTGTGTGCATTATCGTTGACCTCAGGTAAGAACTTGGAAGAGGATTTTACTGTCTCCAAAGTTGTGTTTCATTTTTAAGAGCAGCAGCTGGATGTAGCTACATTCCTTCAAGTGAATTTAGCTGCTGATCTGCATGGACAACTCATTACTGGAGCCTAAATAATGTACTTTCCGCTCCCAGCAAAGACCCATCTCCAACACATTTGATTGACTGGAGCCATGGGAGCATGATAACCCTAAAGCATGAGATTTTCAGGCTAGCAAATCCCATATGGTTGGGCTTTTAACAGTAGCAAAGACTTTTCTGAAACCTTTAAGGAAGTTGGGACAACTTCATGAGGTGTCAGAACAAGACTTGGCTCTCAAATGCAGTAGAGGTAAAAGCTAGGTAAATAAAAGAGGGTTATGGTGAAGAATAGCACTTAAGCAGTATTATCCCGTCTGTAAAGAACTGAGACTATTCATGGTCTCACTTGCAGGATGCTGAAAGCACTGCCATGCACTCAAACTGTCACTGTGCTTTCAGACCTGATGCAGAAGAAGATGCTCCCACCCCTTCGCCATTCTCTGATTAGAAGTGATCAGAGGAGCCAAAAAGGCAGCTGAAGAAGATGGCTGAAATATAATGGAGTTGCACAAAAGTAGTAGAAAAATAGTGGGAGAACATTGTGCTCAGAAAAATTAAGTAGAATGTGTTCTCTCCCTTCCTTTCACAAGAAGGAATGTCAGATCTTTGATACTCCCATTTCCTGCCTCTTTAGGTTGGGCAAGGAGCCAAAAAACCAGTCTTATGGAAACAAGAAGCAAAAAATACAATGAGTTTGAGGTCATATCAACAGTATTTCATATGAAAGCACATCTTGCATATGCTCACCATTCAAGCTTCAGCCAAAACTCTCACATGAAAATGTATGAGTAGAAGAACGGGTTAGGGAAATAAATTACTCTCCAAAACATGAATGCTTTCACCTCTTTCTCTGAAGAGACATGACATATACACTTGCTTTAAGAGTACTGACTGAGGGGGGACCTCATTAATGTATAAATATCTAAAGGGGGGGGTGTCAAGGGAAGGGAGCCAGGCTCTTCTCAGTGGTGACAGGCAAGAGAACAAGAGGCAATGGGCAGAAACTGATGCACAGCAAGTCCCACCTGGACATGAGGAAGAACTTTTTACTGTGCAAGTGACCACACACTGGAACAGGTTGCCCAGAGAGGCTGTGGAGTCTTCTTCAGTGGAGATATTCAAGAACCATCTGGACACAACTGTGTGCAGTGTGCTCTGGGATGACCCTGCTTGAGCAGGGAGGTGGGAACAGATGACCCTCTGTGGTCCCTTCGAGCCGGAACATTCTGTGATGCTGTAAGTCAGAACATGTATCTAAATGGAGCATATCTGAAAGTTGTCCATAAAGGACTGATTCAGGAGCTGAAGTCACTCGACACTCAGTATTTAAGGTGCACAGAATCATGCCATACCTGGAATAATTTTTTGGTTTTTTTATTTCCTGATAGGATTGAAAGCAGGTTATCTGTTCAGATACCACATGAGACTTGTTAGTAACTATTCTGCTAAAGGTGTTCGTCAGTGTTTGTGTACACTGTGGCACTCTGGGGTTCTCCACAAAGGACATTATTTCTTATTACAGAATATTGTTATTGTTTTTTTTCCTGGTGATGCTTCATTTTCTTTAGCTCAAATAGGAGAAATGGAGGGAGAAAGAGGATCAAGGTTTTAATTTAAGATAAAATTGCTTTCAACAAAAATCATAGGTGGGAGTAGCAGTCTGTAAAGAACTGTTGAAGTTGGTGGTCCCCACTGACTTTCTTTGAGCAGTACTATCATAATACAGCATTGCTTTCATACTCTAAAAGAAAGGACAGGGTTTTATTTTTTTTTCTTTTCTGTTGATGACAAAATTATAGGTTAAAAATTGTTGAGTCGTTTTAATAGTGCTGACATCTAGATAACTGTATACAGAGGTGGGTGTAGTAGAACCTCTGATCTTTGAAAAGACAGTTTCTTTCAGATGTGTTTCTTTTCACTACTTTTATGGTTTTTCTTTTACATCACATTCACTTGCATTTAGGAAGTGCAATGAAAAGGAGAGTCACCTATATTTACAGCAAGACACTGGAAAATACAGTGACACCAACAGTAGTTGAGGCTTTTGGGACAAACTGTGATTAGGCAGTTTAGAAATATTTCTTTTCATTTAGTCCCTCTGGAGAAAGTTATTTTCATAAGCTTCTCTGAAGGTAAAAGACTGGTGGTGTCAACATCTCCATCCCTCTTGAGGAAATTATTCTTGACACTCTAATGCCACCACTGACTTTTGCTTCCAAAGGCTGGTCCCTTTCAAATTACCATATTCCTCAAAAGTTTAACATTTTCTTTGTTTCCTCTCTTTGTGCTTATGCATAGCAGAGGCCTCTGAGTGCTTGCAAAGAAGAATGACGCCAATCCTTTTCAATACAGGAATGTTCCCAAGGAAATGGACGGCTCCTGGACCCAAGGGAGACAAGGAGCAGAGCAGGATGTGCTGCAACACACAAAGCAAAGTCTCTCTAGTAAAGGTTATGCCACCTGCAAGGGAGAGATGGACAGGATGTGACTGATGCACAGGAAGTGATGCGGGCAGGAAACATGAAAGCCAAGTAAAGAGATTTCCAAAGTAAAACAGGAAAATGGTTGAAAGGAACGAAAACTAAATGACGTGGAAAAAGATGTCGGGGTTTTGTTGTGTTTTGCTTTCATTCAGACTAATAGTAAAGCTTTGGCAAAACAACTGAGGTGTGCTTCCTAAACTGATGTAGCATGGAGAACTTTGCAGCTTAGATGTGAGGTCTTGAAGTGGCCTTCAGAAAGCCTTGTAAGTTGTAAAATCTTGTGTGTGTTTGTGTGCAGCATGCATGACAGCTGTATGTGTACTAAGCATGATAAAATCTATATGTGCTCCAAAAGGTTAATTTTAAATAGACAGTAATCTCAAATTTCCTTTTGTTATGATAAAATCCCTTCTGTGACAAACTCTGAACATAAAAAGAAAGATTCTATCTCATACCAGTGAATTGAGCAAGTTCTGCATCTAAATTGTACCAGTGTCTCAGACTGAAATCAGGCTCACTCTGCTTTTCTGGGACATAATTTAGCTTTGATGGGATGTAGACTGGATCTTGACATATATTATGCTATATTTCTGGAGTTTAATGCAGCTCAGGAGTCTATTTATTCCTTCAGTTTATTTCTGGTGTCACTAGTACATAACATTAATTATGCAGTTATCTATCTCCATAAGGGAGACAAACAAAAGCAAAACATTTTTAGAATTATATGACACTGTAATTTTCAGGACCTTTACTACTGCAGAAATATGACATCATTGTTTGCCTCACTTCCTTCACACTCAGTTTGCAAAAACATGTTATATTGAGAATACGGCATTATTAATGTCTCGAAAGTATTATTTATGCAATTTAGTCAGTTATATTAAGCTACTCTGAAGTTTCATATAAGAACACTGTAAAGAACGGACATTTTTGTCATTGTAATTATTATTAAAAATATCCACTGTTATTAAAAATTGTGCTGTTAGTGTTCATAAAGGTCCAGGTTCATTTCTTATGCTGAAATGAATCCAAGGGGACTACACTGCTAGACCTTTCTCTGCTCCCACTGTTTTTCAAGGCACTTTTCTGCTTCAAATGGAACTTTCTGACTATTAAAAAACCAGCAACAGTGCTGAGACAGCAAAAAGGAGATGGCAATTACAATGTATAGACTCTAATACGAGCGTATCACAAGATGGAGCCAAAGAGACTCGACAGAAGAACTGGAATGAAAAGTGTAAGTCTCCAAAGAGCTATTTTCCAGGAGTGCAATAATTCATATGTCCCTTTGACAAAACAGTTACTTTCAAATAAATAAAATAGTGCTGAAAAACAGTGTTGTCTTTAGCATTTGCAGAAAAGAGTATTAAATTTTGGCCTCCATCTTGAAAAGAAAACAAAATATAATTAAGTCCCTCTAAATAAACTGCAGAGAAAAAGTGTTTACTCAGAAGACAACAGGCTAGAACCCAGCAAAATGAGGGAAAGAGCTTTTAACCTAAAATACCTTGACTTCAACAAGGTATGGGGTAGTATAAACTGCCATTCTCCGGTCGTGATTAATTGATGGTATGGCTTTGTGAGCTCAACCCCTAGTGCACTTCCACAATGAAACATGGAGTTGCCTCCAGTGTTTACATAGCCTATTTCTGAAGTCACTCTCTTTCACTAACATAACAATTGCATTTGACCTCATTTCTGGACTGGACCCCATTCTGACTTAAAACAGCTCTTCCTGGAGTTCACGTGACCTGCGTCTTTTGAAAGGGACAAGGAGATTTCCAGAAGAAGGGAAATGAGAAGTAGGCATGGCATTTCCAGTGGAAGAGGTCCTATTTGCAAAGCGCACATTTTAGGTGTTTGTTTGCTTTGGTTTTGTTAGTTTATATGATAAGCTTAAGGTGAAGACAGATTTTACATATTACTATCTGATAACACTACTAGGATAAGGAAAAAAGCAGTGTGTGTTCCTGAGAAAAGTGATATTTTTACAATTCATGAATGATGCCTCTCAGCTCCAGCATGGGCAGAGGACACCAGTCTTGGAGATGGCAATGTTAATCCAGAGCCTTTATGGTGAAGCTTTAAATTTACTAAAATTTGGGTATTTAGCTTCATGTGTTCAGATTTGCAAAGATGAAAAGTAATCTCTGTTTCATGACTTATCAGGTTCTACAAAATGGATTTGATAGATTTAGTTTAATTTCCAGGAGAGAGAAAAAATAAAGATCATGGACATTATTCCTGCCTTGGAAAGATCTACAGTGTTGAGGCTGCTTTTTCATGCACTGAGCAGAGGATGCCCCTAGACTGGGAGGGGCAGTCCACACAACCCCTCAGACCACACAACCTCTGAATAAATATGAGCTCTTTTTACCAAAACTGTAGATTCATATTCTGGAGCAATTCCTAATTCTTCCACATGTTTCTCACCCTCATTCCCTGCAGTGATGGATACCTGCATGTTCCAGAGCTGTTGTACAAAAGCCAAATATAAAGCAAGACACAGCTCCTTTAAGGGAAAGGTTATTAAAACCAGAGCGGTAGGCTGCAATCTGGTGCTCACAGACCCAGATTCTAATTTTCTCTGACAATAACTGGTATCCTGTTCATTCAGTGATAGCTCATACCGAGCTGAAGGTAGATTTTCTTTTCTGAAGGAAAAACAACCAGTGGAATTTATTCAACCACGGATCCATGGAGCAGTATTGAAGGGGCTTGGGGCAGCTACTTTGGCCTAATGTGTGTCTGGCTCTGTTTTCACCTCTGTCACGGTTCCCTCATGATCCTTGCTTACAGAAAGCCAATCTGTGGCTCTAGCCTGTGCCATGAAGCAGGTGCTCTAACCATGAAATTGGATCAAAGCCCAAAACTGGTCCCTTTTCTGGCACAAGAGACTCATAGCTCGTCTTCTGTGGAGCTCAGGGTTAGATTTACTTCTCGGAGATGCTAGGGAGCATTTGCTTCCTAGGTACAGTTGTTATGCTGAACCCATTCTTAACTCTGTTTAGATGTATGGAAAAAATGCTACCTTCATCTTGGTCTCATAACAAAATGACTCCTGATAGGGTTATATAACTCACGCTATTTGCTATTTCAAGGGTGTCCCATGTGGGCAATAGATTGGATGCAAAGTTATTTTTATTTTCACATATCCATCTGCCACGATTCATGTTTTATCAAAGCAGTTTACATGATTTCAGGCAAGGCTGTTAAAGAGCATTGGTTTCTGCAGTTGCCATGGATACCAAGCAACACGTTTTCATTTTATGACGTGATAATTTTTTACAATTCTGTGTTAATTTATTTTTTTCACGACAGTAGCATTGTCCTCCAGTTCTCAACCATGGCTTGTGACAAAACCTTGACAGAAGGGACTTAGTGGCCTAAACACAAGGATTGCACTGTTTGTAACCACAATAAAGAGCCAGGCAGAACTAGACTACTGACATGTCCTTTTAGAAAGCTGAAATCAGGAAACACTAGGAGATGATGTTTCCATGAGCCATTCAAGAAGAAGTTATCTTCCTCTTGAACCTTTTTTCCTTTGTGCTCATGTCAGGAAATCTCTCTTCCTTTCACATTCAGTGTGATGCAGGACAATTGTTTGTCAAGATGCCTCTTTCGTTTACAAACTGAGCAAGATCTTTGTTGTTGTGAATTAGTATCTCACTTTGTAAGAACTAAACTTTCATATGAATCCAGTATAACAGAACCCTTTTTTCCACAACACCAGCTGCCCTTTTCCCTCACATGATAGCTTAGTGCGTTTCAGTGATGCTGTGCATATAGTGCCTGGATGCTGTAAAATGCTTTGGCGCCTATCCTGACAAACACTGCTCTGTAAGTGAAGGCCATTATCATCTGTTAGGAGAAGTATGGTCCTTCAAAAATTCCATATGCTTCTCCCTTAGCCAGCTGTAAAAGTTTTTAGAGACCTTTTTCCTTTCTCTTTTTCCTGCCTTTTCAGACCAGATATGTGATTTATCAGCGCTGAGATTTAGTTGTTTTATAGCAATATGTCTTAAAATATGTTCTTCCAAAATGTGCTGCAAGTAGAGTTGTGACAAATTCAGTGAAAGCTGAAGGCAAACAGGTTCCTTCTGCAGAACCTGACTTTAATATTTGGCTAAGCCCTTCTGTTCAGTGAAATGAATTCTGGACACCTAAAAGAATTGAAAGCAGGTATCTGCTTATGTAGGAAAGCTCAACCTGTTTACTAGTCCATATAGTTTGGTGTGCAGATTTAATGGAAGTCAAGTGAGGAATAGTCAGTGAATCTTTACTGCTGTCACAAGAAGTTGTGGCCATGAACATCAGATTAAAGCTATAGAATTCAGCAATCCAAAACTATGGCTACATGTTCAGAAATAATTACATATAAGCAGAAATAAATTTGTCTATACTTGGTGGGACTGTAACAGAACAAGAGCAAGGATACAGCAAAGAGCCAGGCTCTTCCTTCTGGTGCCAAGTAATAGGACAAGAGTCAATGGGCAGAAACCAATGCACAGGAAGTTCCACCCGAACATGAGGAAGAACTTTATTGTGCGGATGACCATGCACTGGGACAGGTTGCCCAGAGAAGTTGTCTCCCTCAGTGGAGATATTCCAGAACCATCTAAATGCAATTCTGAGCAATGTGCTCTGGGATGACCCTGCTTGAGCAGGGAAGTTGGACCAGGTGACCCACTGGGTTCCCTTCCAACCTGATCTATTCTGTGAACAATGATGCAAGAAAACTTTGGATTTGCAATCCACATGTGACTCATGTCCATCTGCACTCCCTAGCTCTGTGTCTAAACTGGTGTTATATTAGCCTTGATAACACTGGGCTTGGGATCACTGATTATCTCATAAAACCTGTGGCAGGTAGCATGCATCAAGCAATTTCTTCATTAACATTACCCCAGGTAGCTAAACACATGGAAGTCCAAATCAGTACATCCAAAATAATCTGTATGGCATGCTCCCAAACTCTGAAATGTCTTAGACTGCCATTCCCAAGGATGAAGCAAAAATCCCTTCTTTGTCTCCAAGAGAGTGGCAATCCTGTGTGATTAGCTGCTGCCACTAGCATTAGGCATAAATAGTTGAAGGGATGGTTGGAGTCCGTGGTTCTTGTGATCCATTGGCCTGGCTCACCTGAGCTACTCTGCCTTCTGTTTTCTGTGGTTCAGCTATTCAGGTTCACCTGCTACCTGCCTCTGGGATGGATATTCTCCACAGATATGCATGAGATACCATAGCTCTCTTTTAAATAGGAGAGGGCAGCTGGGATTCACATTGCCTGTGTCACTGGATAAAAAGAACATGTGTTGGGCATGGCTGGGTTTTGGAGGCTTTGGGGAGGACAAACTGGTGGAAGAATTAGAAACGGCATAGAAAATAGAAATAATGGGATAATGGCACCCACTTTGTAAGGAAAGACATGGAGAGTGGGCAAGAGGAAACTACGGGAGTTAGGAGGGGAAGAGTGTTAAAAAATTCTCCATATTTGGCAGCATATAGGGTTCAGTTCCTGGCTGGAGAAGGTGTGATATGAGAATGAGTGAGGGGACAGTGAAAGAGATTCAAGACTAGAGTTGAACTATTTCCCTTGTGAAGCACTTTTCTTTTACACTCAATTTGTTAAATTGATTAGAATACAATTACCAGTCCACTAGATAGCAGGATGTTTCTTATGCTTGTCTCTCTCTGCTAGCTCCCAAATGACGCATGGGCTGGCTGTTTGACAACATAAAATTAACAATAGTTTTCTGCCTTTTAAAATAAATATTTGAAGCTGTTAACTGTGGCAGAATATGCTAAAAGCAGCTCAAAACAAGATCAGCCTGTCTAAAAGAGAGAAACAATTCATCCATGCAGCTCCTCCTTTATGTGAGGGCATTCTTATTTTGTTTTAAGAATACATAGTGTAAATCACTGAAAATTTGCTTTTTAAAGACCTTTAGTTCCGCTGAAAACATTTCTCTCCTTAGAGAAAGCTTGTGTTTCAACAAAGCTATTTATGTGGTTCAGTGGGAGGTACTTTCATACCCTGTCTCTATTTACAGTCTTGACTAGTACAACACACTTGTTTAGAACATGCCTTTACCTTACCTCTCCTGCTCTGAGACAAACAAACCAGCACAATGAATGACAGGCAACAATGACAAGACAGCCTTGTATTTGCTGCAGGCTGCTGCTGAAAAGGCAAAAGAAAAACAGTCGGGAACAACATATTACTGGTATTTTTACAGTTCCTTTTAACCACAAGTTGATTCTGTCTACTCAGTAAAATTAGCTCCAGAGGAACTACCAGGAACCAGTAAATAATTAGATGTAGACATAACTGGCAATTACTGATTCAGAGAGGTGCTGGTGCCCTTAATACCTCCTCGTGACAATGACTGTTTGGGGCATTTGCCAAATTGCTTTTCTAGAGTGATTAGTGCCACTGATTTTTCAGCGCAACTGAAGCACTTTTGTTCTATCTTTCCTTTTACAACCTGTCTTTTTCTTTAACTGAAATTTTAGCTGCACTCTATAACCTTAATTTGATACCCATCAGCTATTTCAGTAGCCGAGGAAAGATAGAAGTGCAGTAATCTTTGTATTAAATAGTAGAATAAATAATTTTCTTGCAATTTGCTTGAGAAGTTTTAATTAATCTCTTGATTTTTAAAGGTGCCTGTTCTGGCAGCTAAAAGCCACTGATCACTGAAACAGTGCCAGCATTTTCACACTTTGCTGCAAGTGCACTTCAAGCCTGACCTGCAGAGATAATTTATTACGAGCTCCCAAAGGCCCCGAGGCACTAAAGCTTTTTTTTTTTTTTTTTTATTAAGGCCTGAATTTCTAGGAAAATCCCTATGGATGACAAATATATTTATACATTTATACATAATTAGATATTATATGTACATTTTTAAAAATCATTGATGATGATGATAAAAACCACGCTTCTCCCAGATTCTTGGCCAAGAGAGGGCTGCGCCAAACATGAGGGTTTCATAATATGTAACTGAGAATGTCTTTGTTATTTCTTTTTCACCCAATTAACACTATTTTCAAACATCAGCTGTGTTCCTGATTATCATGTAGTTTTTGCATTATATTTGGGAAAAAGTATTACCTGCTCTAGTTGAGCTTTTATTAGCATATTATATACTACAGTGGGATTGATATGACAATGATCTGCCTCACAAAGACAATAGTAAACTCAGCTGTACCTTCCAGTACCATTACTCCTTCCAGATTAATTGTGTATCTCCTGCAAATGGCTACACAACACCTGAACACAGATCATTCCTCAGACCCGAAAACATTTTTCTTGCCTTCCTGTATCTTGCTGATATAATGTGATATTTGTAACACTGCAGTACCGAATCATAGAATCATAGAATATCCTGAGTTGAAAGGGACACACAAGGAACATCCAAGTCCAACTCCTGGCCCTGCACAGGACGCCCCAAGAGTCACACCACGTGCCTGAGAGCATTGTCCAAACACTTCTTGAACTCTGGCAGGTTTGGTGCTGTGACCAATTCCCTGGGGCGCCTGTGACAAACTTCAATGCTGCAGCTGCCTGTCTCTGAACAAAACCTTTCCCTGGTTTACTCAGAGTTCATCTCCACTCTGCAGTTCTATTTATACAACCATCTTCTGCTGATGTGTAAACTGGTTCTCATTGACTTTCCTGTCATATGCCTACCTTCTCAGCATGCTTAAGGGACGGCTCAGTTCTGCTAGCCATGCTGATATTTATTCTAAACCAAGTTATAAAGTGCTGTCTGCATTTTAGAGTGTCTTACCTTTGTTTTATATAAACTAGCAGTTGGAAAAATATTTTAGCAAAATTTCAACAGTTGCTATTAGCCGTTACGAACAAAGAAAATTGTTCTGGTCAGTCCATCTGGATATGTACCTGCCCGCATTTATAGTCCATCAAGGAATCCTTCTTACTTTCTTCGAGTGTGTTTTTTCATATTCCAGGTCTGTGTTGCTTTGTATGATGATGTGCTATGGACTTGGTTTAGCAGAACTAAGTTTCATGCTGTCTTTATATTTCCAAACTCTGCTCATGAATTCAGTGCCTTGAAAGGATAGATTTGAAATTACATATCGGTAAATCACTTAATAGTTTCAGAAAACTGGATTCTCTGTGTTCCAAATGCCATATGGATTTAATATAGATTGAAGGTATTTTTTCATTCTAACTAAAAATGAAAAATAGTAAACCTCTATGATTGATACATTGGGAATATTAACTGTTGCAACAATAGAATGCCATATTCAGAGGAATGTCAACTTTGTAACAGATTCATCTGGTTCTCCTTTCACAAGAATCCCACCCACATTCTTCATGAATGCATTATTTATGATCTCACACCAGCTAATACGTTTCCCCTAGTAATTATGCAACCAGCAAATACTCACGCCATGAACAAATCTTCAATAATATTGTTAAAGATTGTTTTCCTTCCCCCCATAACTATCTTTTAACTCTTAACTTTTTAAAGATCCAAGTATCTCCCTCCTTGCAAGAAAAATTGTGTCATCAGGAGCTGTTCAGAATTTTATCAAGAGACATGACATGCAGGTTTCAGTCATCTCATGGACTCAGGGTTTTACATTGTGTTCCACTGTATCTTTGGCAGTTGGTTAATATACCGTATTTACCTGCTATTACAAGATCAAGTCTTTATGTAAATATGCTCCAAAGAATGAGAATTTTAAAAGATTTTTATATGTTATACATCTATATAGTTGACAATATTTTTAATAGTTTTTCTCCTTCTTCCTACTTAATATCTCACAAAAGTGAATTGCATGCTCAAACCCTTTTTTCCACTGTAAATTTCTATCTGGCCTAAATTGAGAATGTTTCCAAATATTTCAGATATTGCACTACCTCTCAGCTTCCAAGCAAAGGGCTGGCCTAGCTGCCTGGGTAAAATGCACCCAAAGACTGTATGCTAGTTACTACTTTTAATAAAAATTTGGGTCACCAAATAGAGGATATGCTGTGACAATTAATCAAAGGTGGCTTTAGGATGGTCATCCCTCCTTTTCCAGTAGTCACTTGGAAGGAAGCCTTGTGTGTCCATAGGGTGGAGCAGCCAAATTTTCCAAACTGTTGTTCTGAGAACCTCTCTTTTTAATTTTATGTTGTATATTTAGCTTTTGTTTTACCTTTCCTCTCTATGCCCCCAGGTAAAGAATTCCAGCCCTGCCATTTCCAGGTTTCCAGCCTCATTGTCATGAAAGAAAGAAAGAAAGAAAGAAAGAAAGAAAGAAAGAAAGAAAGAAAGAAAGAAAGAAAGAAAGAAAGAAAGAAAGAAAGAAAGAAAGAAAGAAAGCAAAAAGTCCGTAACTGAAGGTCTATTGCTCTTTGTCCATTGAAAATATCCAAGGAAGACATTATCAGAGTGTTTTGTTGGTTTTTGTTTTGCTTTTTTTTCCACAGGAGTGTGTGCTATGGCGTGAGCTTCAACAAATGTTTTGATCTGTCCTTTTTGCACTTAAAAATACAAAGTTTTGCATCTCCAAATTTTTTTTTCCTCCAGTTCTTTCTGGCTGTTTTGCACAGTAAAGTCAAACGTATGGACACAGATTAAATATATTCCTTATCTAGACCACTGACAGCACAGACTGAGAAGGAAAGGACAGCAATCAGGATCCAAATAATAAACTAGATCTGTCTCTCAGTGTAACTTCTCCAGACAGGTGGATGCTGTCACCACAGCCCATGTATGCTGCTTGCAGCCTGTGAAAAGTTGTGAAGCATTTTGCACAAAACTGCCTCTGTGAAAGCTTGTATATTCATTAGGAAACCACCGTCCTGTGTCTAGTCATATTTACAGAAATATATTTACACAAATCCCTTCCTTTTTCTTTTTTTTTTTTGGTTTTGTTTTGTTTGTTTTTGAAAGCTTTATAATAACTCTTGAAGATAGTTCTTTAGCTGGTGTAAATCAACAAAGATAAGACCATTTGTGTCGCTTCAGGAGGCCCTGATTCCCTGTTTTCTTACTAAAAGAGGGAGAAGAGGTGAGGAGAAGAAAAAGAAAACACAAACCTTGAAGCCAAAAAAATTTCCCAGATCTATCTGGGCCTAATCCCCATCTGCCGCCTTCTGATGTGTAGGAGTCTCTGGATGGAAGCCCTGTTACCCACAGGACTCTACAACATGAGCTTTTAGTGCTCTTTTAGTGTCAATCAGACACTGACCTCTGAAGCACAGCTGCCTAGCTAAGCTGAAGTCAGCTGATTATGGTGTAAGTATCATTTAGACACATATAGAACATTTAGATGTTCCTTGCAAGGTACTAAAGGTGTGTAGGTACAAAAATCAGCAGCCACTCCATGCAATACCATGTGATTATTTAATGTAATGAAAATATAGATTTAATTCCCTGCATTTATGCATATTTTTGTAAATACATTTCTCTATCCGTCCCTTTGAGCTAGTAAATGTTCCTCAAGATGTGACTTGTGTGACTTGTGCTTTTGCATTGTTCAAGAGATAAGGTACTAAGGAGGAAGTCCTGACCTTGCTGAAGTCAATGATAAAGGCTGTTCTCTCCACTGGGGTCAGAATTTCACCTGGGTGTTTATTTTGATTTCTAAAGGTCGCCTTTGACAACAGTGAATTGACGCAGTATGTTTTGAGGCTATCAAAACAGCAACTTGGAGAAAGAGCTACTTAACTTCTGCATAATAACCTTCCCAACTAAAGCCCTATGTGTAACAGTTTTTTGCAGAATATTTAGCTGTAGATATTTCCTGTCAAGCAGTGTTCTTAACATGAAAATTAAAAAAAAAAAAAAAAAAAAAAATTACAAAAGAACTGAAGCCTGCAGTTTTAGAAAAGTGCATTCCCTAATTTTTAAAGCATGCTCATTTTCACAGGCTAGCAAATGATTTTCTCCTTTTCCCTTAAAAAAAATAAAATAAAAGACTGTTGTAAGACTAAGGGTAATCCCCAGTGGGCTTGACATTTTTCCAGAAGAAATTAAGAGCAGAATTCATCAAACATTAATGTTAAGAAGTCAGAAATTCTGGAATGTTTGTCCAAAGTCCCAAGACCCTGAGCAAACACTGTCATCCTGCTGGGCTCCAGCCGAAAATCAGAGCCAAAACAAACAGAGGCAGAAACTCCATCTGACTGATCCTGTGGAAACAGCTGTAACCACTTAGGTGGAAAACCACCTCAAATTCTTCTCCCAGAAAACACTGATGACATGGGAGATGGCAAGCAGGAAAGCCCTGTCAGGGTCTCTCTTCAACTGTGGTCAGGAAAATATTTTCTTTCTCCACAACTGTAAATAGAAGGGTTCAACCCTGGTCACAATAAAATGCAACCACATAAAAGTTAAATGCCTTCTTTTTCTTGTCCTTTTCTCTTGTGTATTTCTTAGTATTTGATCTTAAGGTCCCCTCTGCAACTGTTTTATCTGCAAAAAAAAAGTTGTTCTTCTGTATGAAACCATGCTTGTATCCAAAAGTGAAATACAATGAGGCTCTAGTGTTTGTGTTCAGATTGTGATTTACAAAGTTGTCTGAAACACACTCACTTCTTGATTTGCTGAAATGAAGCCAGCATTCAGACTAAACACCTTCTATTCAGCCTTTTTCGTATTATTCTCTTTAGAGGGGTTTTGTGAGTGCTATTTGGCAGAAAAAATAAGAAGCATGTTGGAAGAAATAGCAAACATAAACAAATCTTAAGGAGAAAGAACTCTGGTTTGGGTTGTCCAAGCTGCACATGTCTTCCCTAAGGAATCTGACAGGTAGAGGAAACAGAAAGAGAGGATGAAATTGAGGGGGGGCTAAAAAGTAAAGAAAACTGGATACTTGCCTCCATGCTTTATGTGAAATAATGCTTAAGCATACTGGATCTTTAAGGTGGAATAGAGAGCACTGCAGGAACACAGTCTGCTTTCAAATTTTATTCACTGCCAAAGGAAATAATTCTGGATTCCCTATTTTTATAAGAAGGCAGTGCTGATTTTCCTGAGATTTTCACTCTGGACCAGGAATTCTATCTGGTTTTAGCCCATCAGCAGGCTTAGCACAAACACATAGACAGTACCACTTTTAGATGTTGTTAACATGGAAAAATCATTACCATTTCTTGTCCTCTGTGTCTTCTCACATTTGTCAAGACTGTGCCTTACCTGCTTAACTGCAATTAGTTTCAGCTGGTTTTCCTGGATGTCAGTTAAGTGCATTTTATTTTCATTCTCTATGATTAAGTCAGTGTGCAACAGTGGCATTGGTTTTCCTGGCAAGCTGCAGTTTCAGGGAAGAGTTTTATGTTAAAAATAAATGGCCTCTTACAAGCTTCTGCAAAATTAAATAAGAACTATAACAGGCCTAAAAATTGTAACATTTCCTTATTTTTGACAAGTCAGACTACACAGCTTTTCCCATCATTATGGCACAGCATACTGTGAACAAGTTTCCTTTCCCCCAAGTGTTCCCCCTGCCTCCTCATCATTCTTTATGCTCACAGATTCTGCTCCTTCTTGCAGTGAATGCCTTTACAAAATAGGTAGGGATTGTTTCCTTAACAACCTGAAGTAGTTTTGTGTATATCTTTCAAAAAAGGTGCAATTATATGCATACAGATACATATACATATACAGATACCCTTCAGGGTATTTCCCAAGCAGTAGAGATCCTTCAGGGATGTAGCTGCTTGACATATAGGTAAAGAAATATATTGCTCAAAATTCTCTGTAAGTTTTTGATGGGAGCAACTTATATTTTACTCCTTATAGAAGGCATAAATCAGTGAAATAGTCCATAGAATAAAGGCTGACACGGGTATCTGCTACTTTGAAAGCAACTCACTACAAGACTTTTATATAGGTATGCCATTACTAAGTGGATTGAGCTTTCTGTGTTTCCAAATGTCACACTTAGCACATATAGGAGGTATGAGCTGAGGAAACGCACAGTGGTCAGCAGAAAAGCAACTCTGTCTTTCCTAGGTCTGAAATCACTCCAGTTGGGAAAGAGTGAGAATAAGAGCAAAGGCAGTGTGGCACTGGAGACAGAAAGGTGGTGGTTTGGAAGAGAAGTCCACAGAAACCCTATGGCTGACTGGCTAATGCTACCTTGTCTGCTGGTGCCAAGATGATGTAAGCTGAAATGACAGAAAGAAGATTCCATTATTATTATATGTATCCTTTTCCACAGCTGCAGCTGGATGAGAGCCCGGGAGCCCAGAGAGGCTCCCTTCCCCAGAATAACAACATAACAAGAACATCTGCTGTAGCTATGAAGGTCAGCAAAGTAAGGTCTGTGGTGGGATGTACCACAGATGACACCTCTCTTTGGACAGACAGGTCCCTGGACTCAGATCCGATAAAGGCATGTGATCTTTCTGGGAGCCTCGGAGGAGGGGAGCAGATGTGATCTCTGAGTTTTGTAATAACTAGTTTGCATTCAGGCCTCCTCTGCAGGGCAAGAAAGATCATGGTGGGGAATGACTGTCTGCCTCTAGCCTACTCTTTACTATTTTAAAATGTTCCCAGCAGATACGGTAGCAGATCACAGCAGCCAGTGGATGAACAGAGGATCGATACAGAAATCCCTGGGAATCTCTTGTAAGTCAGACTTGGGCAAAGTTAAGCAGCCAAGCTAGCTGCAGCAAATTGAGCAAGTAAGCAGAGAAAATAATGGAAGCCTGCTTTAGTGTTGCGTTTTGCCTCTTCAGGCAAGACTGCACTCAGAAATGCTGGAGGAGAAAATCTAACTGAAAAGCAACTCTGATCACATTGTCATTTGCGTTGCAGCTCACTATGTGATGCCTCAGTTCTTCTTGCAGTCTGAAACCAGTTCTCCAAGGATCATGGTCCAGTCTAAATCAATCTGTTCTCTAATAGCTTCTTTGGCATTCATCACAGCCCGTGAACATGAAGAGCATCTGTCTAGAGATTAGTATGACTGGAGGAGCAGCTGTGCAGTTCCGCTGCCTATATCCTTAATGACCTCCTATGAGCATTTGGGGTTTAAAATGGTAAAGATTTTGGAGTGTGGGCTTTAGAAAAGCCTTAAAAAGAGCTACTAGCATTGGATAAACAGTGTGGATATCTATCGTCATTTTCAGCAAAACACTTTTTCAATCCTCCTGTCTTTTGAAATAGATTAAGCAGGCTAAATATAAAACCAGATTCCATTACACTGAATCTCACAAACCCTTTGTTGTTACACATGGTGTTCACACAGGAACATGAAAATTTCCAACAGAAAACTTATGAGTCATGGTTAATTGCCATTGCCCCTGTTCAGAAAAGGCGAATCCTCTTTCATCCTCTGCACTTGTCTAATATTCTGAAACACCCTTCTATTATGTACCATTGCTGATCAGACCATCAAAGTCTGCTAGGACTCAGCACCGTGTACTGACTAATCTGGCTGCTTCAGGTGACAAGGTGATTGCTTATCGAATGAGAACATTTCTCCTCTCATGTTCCATATCTGCAGTAATGGCTAAAAATGTTACTATTAATTAATCCTGAGCCAGATGGTTGGTCTACATGATATAGTTGGAGCTCAAGCCAGCTTGTAGTAGACTATTGCCCACATCATGAAAAACAAACAAATAAATCTGTAAACACATGGTGATATCATCCTTGTTGGAAACCACAGTGGAGATGCCAAAGGCAAAATAGCTAGGAGTGCTGAAATATTCTCTCATCACTGCATAGAAGGATGTAGACAATCTGTGGAGTTAACATAAGGATGGTTATGCTTTTCTGTGAACAGAAGATGGATGAAGAAATATAAGCCTGTCAGCTCAATACTGTTCGTCAGCATGAAATTTCCTATTAGAAGAAAACAACAAATTAATCTTTAATTTTTGTAAAGGCAAAACCTTTTGGTTTTGCCAAGCCATCTGCTCCCGTCCCCTGCTACAAGGACCGAGCTGGTAACACACAGCCCTGAGGGTGAGATCCTAATCATTAAAAACACAAGATGTGCCAGGAGCCTCTTCAAAAACCTGACTCTTGGTATTCTCTGTATTAACCTCCCCAAGCCGTCCAGAGATTTGTTGATTGGCTTCTGTGAGGTACTCACCTAGTATGAGTGGGCGTGATGCCATGGTAGCAGGTGGACTGGGGCATAAATTTACCAGTGGACATGTGGGGTTGTGAAAACTGAGGAGGGCTGTCTTTCCCTGCAGGACTGTTGATTTATTCTTTGTGAAAAATCCCCACATAGGAAAAAGTACAAGGTACATCAGCCCTACTCTTTCCTGAAGTTGGAATGATTCACATGATTCACATAAAAATCTAAAACACAAAGATTGTTTTAAAAATTGTTTTTATCTGAATGAATGTAATTTATAAGTCTTTACTCTTTAATGCATGTGAATGGTTTTTAGTTTATTATTTTTTTAATCTGAGGAATTCATTATTTTTTACCTCATTATTATTAATTTTCTCCTAGAATTAAAATAAAGTTTTAGGCTAAAAGGAGAAATGTCAGATAGAAGCAATTTGTTTAAATCATATTGTCCTGAAAAGGATAATATAAATAAAACTCAATTTTTTGTGGAGTCTGTTCGGGACAGAAGGCAGGGTTAGATAGCAAAGTGCTGAGATCTGTTGCAAGAGGGAAAAAGGAGGGGGAATTCTAGTGTCCTAGAAAAAAGTTCTTAAATTCAAAGGAGGAAAGCAGATCTCAAAGGAAGAGCTAGTACACAAGCTCTAGCGAATACATAACCCTCTGAAGGCCTAGCTTACCAGCTGGGAATGGGAGGCAGCCACATGCATTTTGAAATATAGGCAGCACATAATGGATCAGGCCCGGCTTTATTTTGAAGAAAGAAATAGCATTATCACCTGCTGTTCTCCTAGTAACCTTCCAGTTATGTTGTTTACTCCAGGGCAGAAACCTCCCTTTAAGCTCTACCTCAACCTGTGTGTATCTGCGTTTATGTGGGGCAGGGAAGATGGTGTATCCTGCACATGCAGTACAGTTTATGAACCTTTGGATGCTAGAAATAAAAAAAGAATGGCTATGCTCCAACCTTCCTGGTGAAGTTAGACCCATGAACCATCATAGACACAAGCCACTGAGCAGCCCATGACCCATAGAGGATGTGGGCTTCCCCCTATGCTCTCTACTGCAGTTGTACACTACCCTACAAATGAAGAGGGAAAGGAGCCAGCAGCAGCTTTCCCCTCTGATAGCCAAGTCCTCTAACTTTTAAAATAGATTTGGTTTCCTTCTTCTCTCATTTTCCTTCCACATGCACAATTTCTGCTGTTGCTGGTTTCAGGATAACTGGGGAGGGTGAGTGGCCTGGCAGGTTTGCCCAGGGCACAGTGATCTCTCAGCATTCTTGGTCCACTGGCTTGCACTCCTGTGAGTAAATAGGACTTCAGTGTGATTCCATACTTCCTGGCCCACTGCTTCCACTAGCACTTGGTTTTGTGAAAGGTTTCCCTCTCTAGTAAGTAGAAACCAGTTTCTGTGTGTTCTTTGGCATAAATGAGCACCTAAAGCTAATGGCTCTGGAGGCTTTCTGGTGAGGAGAGGCAGTGTTTAAGGAGTTCAAGCACCTAGGGGATTAAGACTTCTACAAAGGAACAGAACTTCATGGGTGTAAGATGGTACCTGGACTGAACCCTTGTCTTCTGCTCAAAATCTCAGCATAGAAACCACAAAACTGCTCATCCTTCCTCTTCATGGGGGAGCTGCCTATACCTCATCTGCCTGTACTTTGAGCTGACTTGACCTTGAACAAAGGTGCTTAAGGCTCACCTGGGATGTAAAGTTGTGATGTGGTTGCATGTTTGCATGTAGGTTGTTTGAATGTGGGGTATTTCAGCAAAGAACTGATGCTAGAACACAGTCTGCTCCACGAGTCTCACCCTTTGCTGGATGGCATCACTTGCCCAAGCCAGAGGCACTTGTGGCACCACTCTGGGTTTCTTAAGTGAGCACACAGGGCAGCAGTGGCTCAGTCATATCACAGAAGCTGCTGATATGTGGCCTAATGTCCGGTGCAATACCATGAGACTCCGGGCAGAAGCATGGTATTGAGACATTACTAGTTTTTCAGGTGATTAGATTCTTACAGTAGCAGAAACTTTTCACTGGAACTTGACACAACTACGTTTTGCAGAAGATCAAGGTGAGCTGAAGAACACTGTATTTGCTGACTCTAGCTTTTCCTTCCAAACAAATTTAAGAGGATGCTGGGAGATGATTTTTTTCCCGCAGTTGGTGATGTTCCTAAAAAGAACTACTTCTAGCTAGCTGTCATCCATTTTCTCCAGTTATTAGGTACCTGGAAAAGAATAACAAAGTACCACAAGTTTTGATACCAGTACAAGAAAACTGCCATGCCATGTTTGAATCCAAAGGAGAGCTGATGGTATTTTCAAATGGCAGAAAGACAATGTCTGTTAATACTGCTTCTTTAAGAGGTAAAGGAATATTTTTCAGGGGACAACATTTCCATATACCTAAAGAACATAAACAAAAAACCTTTAAAAATAGCAATTGTCTGCAACATCCTTAACATGTGCCTAAGTGACAGAGGAAACATACGAGACCTTGCAGCAACAAACCATTGAGTTATGTATCTTTCCCTTTTTTTTCCCATAAAACATCAATACCATTTTAACACTTTTGAATTGTTACCATTTTTTGTCTAAAACCACCTGCATCGTAGGAGCATTCATTCTTCACACTTACAGGAATGTTTTATTTTTATATGAATTACAACAGATGTGCACATATTTGTATCCTAAAATCTGTATAGCTATGGCAGAGTTCAACCAGCTGGAAAATAGAATTTTAAAGAATACTGATGTGGGCAAAACACCATTTCTTGCAAATTGTGTATATTCATTGGCACTGAATGTCTAAATTCTACTGAACTTATATTTTCTCACATTGTATCCAGAGATATGTTATTCCAGTCATGTATGTTAAACAAAGGTCCAAAAATAATATTTGTTCCAGGACTATAAACCCTCCAAAAATAGTTTTAGAATGGAAAGCATGACAGCCCTCATCTATAGCATTGCAAATGTGGCGCTGTAATGTCCTTATCATCTTTTCAAAAGGTATGTCACATAAATATGTCAGAATACTTGTCATGTTGTGAACACTTGCAAGTAGCAATTGGAGCAAATTTGCATAAACATATTAGAAGCAAAAAAGCATATGCCTAGAGATCAAAATAGCACAGAAAGGAAAGCAGCCAATGGTGAGAATAAAATTGCACATGCATTCAGGTTGTCTCTATTTCTTTAATTTTCAGAAACCCTCTCTGAGTGAGCTTTGCCTAGTGGTGTGCAAATTCTTCGTTGCTCTCAATGATTATTTTTATAAGCAAAAGGTAAAATAACTTTTTTTCCTCCCTCTATTTGCAAATATATGCAAAGAACCTAATTGTAGATATTTTTCTTGTGTAAACAGCAGGTTTTGTGAAGTATATTGAAATCATGGTGTAGAGGTCTTCCGTAAATGCTGCTATAGAACCATGTAGGGTTTCTGAGTTGCAAAGACCCATGTAGATACCTCAGGGACCTTCAGGTAATCATCTGAAGTACCATGTTCAGTTCTAGGTTAAGGAGGATATGGACCTTTTGGAGGAAGAGTTTGGGGATGAGGACTTTGACCCAGAAAGGCTCAAAGCACTGACAATTTGCAAAGAGAGGCTCCAGAGTTGTTTTTGTAAGTGACCTCAACAGCAGCACTGCAGCCAGTTTGTACAGCAGAGCTTTGTGCCACTGAGCACAGTTTGCCCAGAGAAAAGCCATGCTGTGGTCATGCAATCATTTGGGAATGCACGTGCCCCCATCACACATAATCAAAGTCCATTGGGTGTCTCGGTAAAAAATCTGCTCCAGTCACTGAGCTCACTGATAAAAGTCTTAAAACTAAGGGAATATGATGGTCATGCTTGAAGAAATACAGAAGTAAAAGGACACAAAAGACAGTAGAGGTAGGGTAGGGTTGCAGAGGAATGGAAGAATAGGAAGGAAAATTGCAGCCAGAACCCCAAATAGTTTTGCATAATCAGAACTGGTGTAGACCCTTATGGCTTTTCTGGCACTAATTAGAACCTTTTGGAAAAGGAAAATCTATTCACATGGTTTTCTTCCATACTGTCCAAGCTAACATGTAGCAGTTGGAAACTATTTTAAAAGCTATTTCTTAATACTTCTCAGGATGTATAAAGAAAGAAATATATGGAGAAACAGAGTTTGTGTTGTAAAATCCAATGAGTAGATTAAGAGATTTTCAATTTGGAGAGAGAGCACTTGGGCTTTAAAAAACCTTGTTATCATCTTCCAGGTTCACTGCCCCTGCTGCTGACCCTAAGGGAAAAGAGATTTCAAAGATTGCCAAGTGACATCATTTGTGATACTCACTCACTGATATTTAAATATATTTTAAGAGATCCAATTAAAGGGATGCTGTTACACAGAGCTGCCTACTTTTAAGAGAGCAGAGTGCTCTCCCAGTTAGCCTCATGTTTGGTACTATTCTGGCTTGTTAAAGGCAGGCTTTTCCCCTCCTCTTGTCCTTTCCTCTTCAACCTCCAGTTTGGATGCAGAGTGACACATTCAGTGTGTATATGTGTGTTTATATCATATACACTTTCTTAGCATCTTCACAATCTGTAGGAAAGAGCTTCCACAAAAGGAGAATACTCGAACTGGTGCTGTTACACATGAAACTGCAGTCTCTGCAGGAAGGCAATGAAAGTTTAGAAAAATCTTTCAGATTTTAATTCATGTTAAAGTAAGAGGTTTGCAGACCAGACTACTTTACTGCAGATCCGATTATACCACTAGCCTGCTCCCTTTTATTAATTTAATCTGTCTTTGGCTTTGCTGAATGGAAAAGCCTCCCAGTCGCCAGTGGTTAGGAGTTAACATGACGGCTGAGGAGAGCTCACAATACTTCAGCAGTTTTATTCAAAAATTCCATTTAAAAATGGAGAAGTTTTACAGGGCAATATAAACTCAAATGTCTCTTACTCAAGATGCACATTTACCTTCATCTACACAGGTGCAACCTACCTCACCTGGACTTTCTCACACAAGTTGGGTTAAGACAGTTGCATTTAAAAAAAAAAAATCATTAAGTCAGAAGGAAATTAATGCTTGATCCCATCTAGTTCATTTTGTCCAGTATCATTTCTAACTCTGCATGTTCTAGGTGCAGCACTAGAGAACTCACAAGGTCAAGAGGGAAAATATGAAGATTATTTCCCTGGTTCTTTAATGCCTTGATTTAGATAAACCTGTTTTATGAAATTCTATACATACATTTATGCATACACACAAGTATGTACACACACACACACAAGAAATCTACCTGGTGATGTTCTGAGATTGATACTTCTTTTCCAAATCACTTTCCCTTGCAATTTGATATCAAACAGTTTTGAAATTGAGACCGCTCTAACAGAGCATAAATGATGGAGAGAGGATTATGCTACACACTGTTGCATGCCACTCAAGATACTTAAACATGGATTTACCAAAGGAAGTCATGCCTAACCCAGCTGGTGCCACGGGTGGCAGTGTAGGTAAGGGGAAAGTAGTGACATAAGGGAAAAGTGTCGCTGTGAGGGTGTCTGAACTAGAACACGTTTCCCAGAATTGGTGGACTCTATCCTCTCTGGAGGCAAAACTGAAATGGACACCAACATGGGAAACTTGCTCAAACTGCCCCTGCCTTGAGTACAGGGTTGATCTAGAGATATCCAGATGTTACCTGTCTCTGTGATCCCCTGGCAAAGGGAAGTCCACGATCCCACAGAGCTTCTAGTGTATTGAGAAAACAATTGGGACTCCATGTTTTAAATGCCAGAGGGTACTAGGATCCAATGTGCCAAGATGCACAGCAAACTGTTCTGCATACCTCCTATCTGATGGATTAAATGTACTCAGTGTTTTCCAATGGTCCCATTGATAATGAGTGAAAAAAATTATTTTCAAATATGGGTTTTTTTTCTTCATCTGGTTTTCCTGACAAGATGACTAGATGCATTTGTAAAATAAAATAAATATATAAACCAGTTACATTTCTCTTGACTGACAATAGTCTTGGAATGTAGTCGCTGACCTGCTGATATGTGTCCTGAATATATGGTCAGAAAATTAAAACAGTTAGAATAAGATGTGTTGATTTTGGATCTGAGCCTGATTTTGTATATTTTTATTTAATCAAATCTATCTAAATGTTGGACGAATGAGGAAGCAATCTCCCCACCCCTTTTCAGACAGAATCAACTGTGATATCCTACTCTATGATTTACTTTTTATACTTCAAACTGTATAGACAATGAGATTTTTTAATTACTTGTTTTATCTTACAGGTAAATTTCCTTTTCTAACAGCTAACCAGGCATATACAATTGCTTTAAGAACTGCAATATAAAAATATAAATACAAACCAAAAGAACCCACTAGCACTTCAGAACTCCTTATATGAGAAAGAAAAATTTTGAGAAAAGACAATCTAATACAATTAGTGTATTGATTTTAATTCTTTTTTTTTTTTTTCTTTTTTTTTTTTTT
>VWZT01001708.1:337699-434447 GCA_013397055.1 Pachycephala philippinensis
TTTGAAAAAAAAAAAACTAAAAAAAATTGTGTTTTTTTTTTTATTTTTTTTTTTTTTTTTTTTTTTTTTTTTTTTTTTTTAAATATTTAGACACTTATGAACTCTTACCAAACAGCTAGGAAAATTTTCTCCAAGAAGTAATAATTTACCTAAACCCATCATTTCACTGTTATAATTTTTAAAATCCTTGACGACTTCTACCCAAATTTACCAGATCCTTTCAGCTGGGAAAAATGTGGGGATTATTTTATCCCTTTATTAAATTCTGTGCCATATTGTCATTCCTGTGTCCATACAAGTCTGTTTAAAACCATCTTGCAGGACTCCCAAAGGCTAACTTAAATGTCACACTTAAGTCCCTTGATGATATGGAACTTTTAGGCTGTTTTTTACTAGACTGTTCAGAAAGTGTCCTGGACTGCAAGTGTCTCACCTCCAGGTTTAACTCTTACTCTCTGAGCAGAAGACTCATTCTAAGTCTTGTGCACAACAATAACTCAAGGATTATGGAATATGGAACTGCATTTGTAGCAGATGATCCCACAGTTAAGCGAACAAGCTGCTGCTTTGGAAGCTAGGAGCTATGGACTTAAATTCCTTCAGGTACATGTGGAACAGGGGCTTTAGTCACTTCCTACAGCATGAGAGTTTGCAAATCCAGCTCTTCAATTCCACTTCTTCCTTTACAGTAATCTTAGTGTTTAATTCCTCTAGAAAACATTTACTCAATCTGAATTTTCAGGTTCTTAAACCTCTACCTGTAAGAAAACTCCAGTGTCAGAAACGTTGCAATCCTGTGGGATCTGATGCAACTAAAATAACTTTGTTGCTAAACATAGTAACCCTTAAAAAGCCTTGGAAAACAGATGTGCTAATAGCCTTGAATGGAAAACACTATATACTCACCACCATCCATTCTCTAGCTTAGGATGGAAAATAAATGACACCAGTCTTCAGCAGTTCCTATTTAAAGATTCATTGTACTTCTGGTAAATGTCAACAATCAGGATGGGAGAGAGGAAAGTGTAGGTGATCATAAAGGGAGAATTTGGCCGTCAGTTTGTATTTAAAACTTCCCTGTGGGGAAAAGTTGGGGGGAAGAGGAGGTAGAGAAGGTGAGATCTCACCTACTCTCTACAAAGTCGTTCTTTTAATCTGAGTAGACCTCAAGAAAGGATTGTGATTCTGAGATTTCTGAACTATAGCAAGTGCTTTTTGTTCCACAAAATCCTACAACTACAGATTAAATCAATGTGCACAGTTAGGAAGCGACACTTTTTTCAACAGCAGTGAAATAAAATGACTGGTTCTATGACAAAAATATCCTTTTAATTGTCCAGTCTGGGCAATGACCCAAGGTAAAAACAAGCAGGCTAAATGGCCCATTGCCAGATCTCTCAAGAATCAATTATAATATTGTTCTTCTATTCCTTGTGTTGGCTGAGTTCCCATTTCTTAATCTGTCTGGAAGGGCTGACATTATTATTTCTCTCTTTTTGCTTTTTAAAAAAAGTGTTTTCAGAGTTTCTCTTTTCATTTACCTCTCAGGCTCTTTCTCACACATTTCTGCTTTGCTACTGAATTTTCTCATCTATTCCATTTCCCTGTGGTTGGTTGCTTTGTTTGTTTTGTTTTGGTGGGGGGTTTTTTGTGTTGGTTTTTTTTTTTTTTCCTGGCATAGCTTGCTAGTGTTAGTTGTGTTACTAGCTTAATTCTATCTAGTTTCCACTCACTTCTGTAACTTGCCCAGGACAGGATCATGCTATCAAATACTGAAAAAGAAGTCAATGGTACCTTTAGAGGGTACCTATAGAGAAGGGAAGTGTACAAAAGAGTCCCGTTCTTCAGGAGAAAAGGAAGGCATCAAAGGAAGGTTTACCACAGATGGCATATATTGGTGAGGTGGCATGCAGGCAGTAAGCTCAAGAGAAGGATCCAAAAATGGAATGCACGCTTAGCACAAAAACCAGTGCTGAGGGGAGCACACAGCTATTCACATTACACTGAAGAAGCCATCTGGACCACACAGAATATCCATCACTGTGCTTCCCTATGGCCTGTGTGAGGCACTTGAATGGAAAAGTCATGTTCTTGGCACAGAGGAAAGCAAGAGTGGAGAAACAAGGTTTTCAGATGAGATGATGTCAGATTGCCACTGTCATTGCTGATGTGTTTTGTTGTTTCCATTCATAGAGGCATATTAAAACTGAGAAATCTGAGAACCATTTAAAAAGTATGTACAGTGATACTCCCTGTAATGTGAACCAGGATGCTGTTGTAGCAGTCTGGTATGTGGCATCTCTGAAATTGCTTTAATAGTAAACTTAATGCACCTCTGTCCCTCATGCAGTCCTGCTGACTGTTCCTTGTTACTTGGAAGGAGAAGGAATTGGCATTAAGAAATTAAGAGTGATAAATGGGTAGGAGAAGAGAAGATAGTTCCATTTCGAGAAGGGAGATTGGATAGAAAGGAAGGCCAGTTAAGGCCCAAAGGAGTAAGGAAGCTATCATCCTCTGCCTCATCCATCTTCTCACTGGGTAGAGCTTGCTGAGGAGGAATTCTAAAAGAAAGATCCTGAGCAGTTAAGAGTGAAAAAATACATTTCAGCGTAAAATAGACCAAATTTTATTTGGTTTGTTTTTCCGTGACCTTATCTCATAATTTTCAGTTGACACCTTCACTTCTTGTTTTTCCGCAGGAAACTAACACATTTTCTCCATTAAGTTGTCTGATATTAAAAATTAACCCAGAAGTAGCTGTCAAGCTGGGGCACATACATCTCTAGTAGTAATGAACCTAATTAAAGTGATGCATTAAAACAATCACAAAGGACACTAGTAACACAGCACACATTTAGGAGGGCTGGGAGCTGGGTGAGCTTCAAACACTTTGGATTGCTTGAGAGTTGAGATTAGACTGCCAGGCACCAACTACTAAGGAAAAGCCTCTCCTGGACTACATCAGCCAGCAAAGAGCAGACAGCAGAGACACAGCCCTGGGTCATGCCCAAGCTGTCATGCACACACTCTCAAAGCCTGGCATCACAGAATCATAGAATTGTTTAGGTTGGAAGGAACCTTAAAGATCATCTGGTTCCAACGCCTCTGCCATGGGCAGGGGAATCTTCTATTAGACCAGCCTGCTCAAAGCCCCATCCAGTCTCACCTTGAACACATCTAGGGATGGTGCAACTACAACTTCTCTGGGAAACCTGTTCCAGTTTCTCACCACCCTCAGAGTAGAAAATGTCTTCCTGTTCACATTTTTAGTTATTGACAAGCTTTGCATCACAATGCCCAAGTTCTTTTGAGATCTGGAACTTTTGTCCTGAAAAATCAATGGATATAAGCATGTTTGTGGCAGAACAGTTCAGAAAATGTGCAGAAGGAATGAATCTCAGAAAAGTCCATTTCACCTACACGGACTGGAGGAACTGTGTCTGTTCTCTCATGAAGGGTAACACTGAAGAAGCACATTAGTAGGAACAGTGGGCTACTAAGCACACCATCAGAGCTAAACTACTGAAGAAATTATATAGACCTCTTGCTCCCTTCTACAATCTCAGTGGCCCTTTAGAGGGTCAGGGAAAAAGCAAGCACAGATCCACTTGGACACAGAGTTCTTCCTCCCATGTGTACTGATCAAAGAGAGAACAGCATCACCCACAACCGCAGTGAAGCATTCATTTTTATCTGTAGCCCTTTGTTGGCACAAAGGTATTAGAATGATTGCATTTCAGCAGTAACAGAGTTAGAATTTATTGTTATTATCATTTTTAATGTAAAGCAATTGTCCTTGCAGGGTGAAATTTAAAGATAACAAGCTGGAACCATGCATGGCTTTATTAACATAGTGAGCTGAATTCCTCTCTCTCTTCCAAACACAAACCCATGCTGGGCCTGTGAAATGAAAGCTGTCTTTAATGAAACAAGGAAATGACATGACTGAATTAATGGAGCTGCCTAACAGACCCGTGTCTGGTAACTGAAGAAACTCTTGCTGAGAGAAATGGACTGTGAATATTCATTATAAAAACACCGATTAAGAAAGAAAGGATCAACAACAATCTGACCCCAAAACAAATGTTGTTTAAGATCTGTCCTCTATCGTCTTTTTATCCTCACCTATATATTTCTCTTGAAGAACTGGAGTCACGTCATCTAAAGAGCTTTCTCACAGCCTGCTGGTGATTTTAGTAAGGGTCATTTTAATTGGGGTTATGGTCTAGAAATAAAAGTTGAGTACATATTTCTGTGTGATGTAGGAGACTACTTTTAATTACTGGGAGAATATACACTTAGCATCTCAGACACGAATGTACTATATTTTGTTTGTTCACATGATGGACTTGCTCTTAATTTTTTTCCCATGCCTCCTTCCTTCAGGGTTGTCTTGCAAAGTTAGTATCAGTATGTGCAGCTATTCAGAACCACTGTATCCAGTAACCTCTTTCTATAGAAGAAGGGCGTATCCCTGATGGTTATATGAGCAAGGACCCCATTGGATCCCTGTACTGTAGTCACCCATCCAACTTGGTAAATCATAATCTTGGTTTTTCTTTTTTTTTAATCGTCAGCTTGGTCTAGTTTCTCTTCTTTAATAACTCATTTTGTCATAGTCCCTATCTTTTTCGGCCAGATTTTTTCACAGCTCTCCTGATTTTATAGATTTCATTTGATTTTTGTTTCTCTCTCTTTACCATCTGCTCATCACTTTTAATTTAATTTCCTTAAGAATATAAGTAAAAATGAGTGCATTAGTTCTGATCAAATGTTTATTTACCTTATTATCCCTCCTTTGGTAGTCATTGGTAGTGAATATTAAAGAAAGCAGGTAAGGAAGGGTTCTTCCCTCTACATGGCTTCCCGGCTTGTAGTAGTCAGCAATTTAAGGACTTCCTTTGCAGTAGGTTGTGTCCAAGCCATTGGCTTTATTAGCCTGCTCACAGCCTCTCTTCCATCTATTATTTTCCTAGTTTATATCTATTTTTAGTCCACACAACATCCTGTGGCACTACTAGCACAATGTGTACAAAGAATTTCTTCCTTTTATTTTGATTGTAATCATACTACTTGTTAATTAAATTGGATGACTTCATACTTGGGCACTGTGAGAAATACCACAACTTCATTCATGATTTTATGAATCATGATTTTCTTGACCTGTACTATACTTACATTTAGATGTTCTCTGTCAGTTAAGATTCGCACTTTTTGCTTATTACTTTGTGGTTCTTCTTGGATTAAGTCTGTGCAGTACCTCTGGTCATTCCTGTTTCCAGTGCTGTTTCTTTTGCATCTAACTATATCCTTTTGGGGATTAGGAAACTAGAATTGCATGCAGTGTTCAAGAACAGGTGAAAAACATTTTTTGTGTTTGCTTGCTTGAATGCTTTCCTTTATTGCTTTTTAACTGTATCTGAACTTTTTGTACGGCATTTTTAGCACAAATGTTTCCCTCAAACTGTACACAGTGTTCCCTGGGAATCTTTCCTACCTCCTTTAATGGATATCATCATAGGCGTATATAAGTAGGACAATTTTGTCTACAATGTACATTGCTTTGCACTCATGAATACTGAATTCAATTTAATATTTTCAACCATCATTTCTAAGTTTGACTACCCTGAAAAATTTTGCATCAAATCTGTTACATGAAAGTTAAAATAATATGCTAAACCGATTGGTAGATAATTTATTTTGTATTAGAGTTTTGTTTAACTTTTCTGGTAAATAATGTCTGGTACTCATGATCTCATAGCATTCTTTCTGTTCATTTTTTTCCAAAATCCTTTCTATAATTGGAGGGCAGGGGGGTGGGGGCATGGTGTTTGCATCAGGTAACCTTCAGAGGTCCTTTCCAACCTCAACCATTCTGTGGTTCTGTGCTTCTAGTACTTACTCTTCACATTTTTTCCCTGAACAGCCAGACAATGATACGGGAATCCTCTATACTACTCCATCAATAGTGCATATAAAGAGTCCACCTAATTTTTCTGTCTTATTTTCCTTTAGATCTCCTTTTTAACTGAATTGGCCATACTGGCTCTCAGCAAGATACCTACTCATGAGAATTTAAAAATGTTTTCCTTAATAGTTTTTATGCCTTTAGCAAGCTGGTCAGAAAAATATTTTCTGGCTGACCTTATTATAGTTTGCATTTAATCTCTTTTCCATTTTCTTCAGTTCAATATTACTTCTGATTTTGTGGCATGCCTTTTATTCCTTTGGTGGTTTCATGGTGTGTATATTTACTGTGAGATTATAATTTGATGACTTTTATATCTTTTTTCTTCTTATCTCCTTCCAAGTAAAAATGTCTGTCTTTATAGCATAAAAAGCTTCTTGAAGTAAAGATTCTTAAGAATAAATGTCACATAGTAGATTTCAGGCTTTTTCTTTTCTTTTTCATTTATTAAGACTGTTTCATTCAAGTATATGATGGTTACTGATAGAGAATAAACCTTCAAGAATAGGAGTTATGGATTTTCAGTTATTTTCATTTATCTCTAAGAATTGTTGAGAACATAATTTGTGCTTGTTAGTCCTCAGCGGTGTGAGTGTAAGTTACTTCTTCAACTAACTCCAAAAAGTGAAACACCACCTCATTTCATGTACTACAACTGACTCTACAGACAGTGATAGCCTTCTCTGATGAGGGATTTGCTTCATTATCGTATAGAGTTTATAGTGGGTAACATGTACTTTTACTGAAAATTCTACTAAAATTGTTTGAAGAAATGAATTTTTTAATTAAGAAAACATGGAAATTCCTTTGACAATCTGATTCATGGTGCTTCCTAGCAGCAAACAAATGAGATTCCTTCCCCTCCCCTCATCTTATTATTTTTGGAGAGGTTTTTTTGTTGTTTATAGGAAAAAAATACACCAATATAACTTGCTAAGTAAAATGTCCCTTTGGCAGCTATCCCAGAACAGCAACTATAAACACGTGTTTAGGTTTTAAGCAGTGTTATACACTAGATAATTTATCATTTCCCTGCTATAGCTATTTCACTTCAAGTCATTAGTCAGACCTGTATGAATAAATCACAACTAACAAAATGTTAATAATCCATACAAAGGAAATGGCATTCTTGCCTTTTCTGTATTTGCAGAGAAAACTTGTAAGGAAAATTTAATAGAGGTGTAAAATGCTTACTTTGCTTTCTACCTTATTAAATTATATTCCTGGATATTTTGTTTCTCCAGGGAATTTGGCCTTTCGATAGCACTGGTCTTATTTCTCTGTTTTCAAGAATACATTCCTTTGTGTTTTGCTTGGCTGAGGACCTCTTCCCTCACTCTTCTATCCTGTAGGTTAGTCATCATATTTCCCCAATTACTTGGACAGCAGAATATGCTTTTCAGGGTGCATATCATATAAATCTAGCAGGCAGGCTGATGAGAAAGAGTTGGACTACTGCTGACTGAGGGTTTTTTCAGCAAGAATCAGTGAAGATTTAGAGCATACTTCATCTCCATTTTGAAAGAGAAATATAGGTATTTGAATGTGGCCCACTGCTGATTGCTGTCTGCAGTAACGTGTTGATTGTGTGAGTGCTCCCAGCAATAAGTTTGGGGTTTGCCTTAATGAAAGTGGCTATGATCAAGAATTCAAAAGAAAATGGAAAATAATATTAAAAAAACCCCTTCCAAACTCATTTCCAGTCCCATGATCCTCAGCCATGCTTTATTTATTTATTTATTTATTTATTTATTTATTAATTATTATTTTTTAAACAATGCTAATTGGAAAACCAAATTGTTTTGCAAACACTTCCCAATCATGCAACTTTAATCCTTCCTTGATTCTTCAGGGATGTCTTTTCTTGTTCTAGAAAGTGGCTCTAAGAAAAAGACTGCACAACTTACGAGATCTCAGTTTTAAACACTCCAGAAAGTTTTTCAAATAGCTTAGAGAAGTGTTTTCATCCATGCATTTCAAATGAGACCAGGGTGGGCCAAGGAAAAGCCTATCAACCTAAACCCATTAATACTGTCATGAATGAAGGGAGGGTGGTGGAGAGGCCAGGGGGATTGCCTTTCATGACTTTCTGTTTGATTGTGATTATATTTAAATTTGAGAGCTTATTATATTTACAGCTGTGACTGTGTTGCTATGACAGCAGCAACACTACCACCCCTTTTACGGTAAAAGGACCACTATTTCCATATCCCTTCATACAGATTGAATTTCATTCCTTTCTTACAGACCTATCCATTGTGAGTTATGAATGAATACACTTGGCCTGTCCCCTCACCTGTCTTTCTTTCCTGGGAAAGAAACTGGGAAAAGTTTCTTAAGAGTAGCTGAGATGCAAGTAGTTGGGCAGGGAGGGGTATTTGTTTAAAGCCTTCTGAGGTTTTAGCTCTCAGAACTTTGCTTTGATTTTCACCCTTTCTTCCCTGGCACCCGAACCGTGCTGCATGCCCTGCTTTCAGCCACACATGCTCCTGGCTTCATCGTCACAACAGCCCAGCTCAAGAGCGAGCAAGCCACTCTCTTGTTTCTTGGAAAGAGAGGCCCGTCTGACTGTCTGTCTGTCTGTCAAGTGTGTGAGCTCCTGCTGCTCCCCAGAGTGCCAGCAGAAAGCAAATCCCATTGCGCCTGCCATTTCCTAGCCAACACCAGCACAATGGAGAGCATGTAAACAGTTGGCTGGGCTGATTGTTACAATGACTGAAGCAAATCAAGGGCAGCTTTGTCCCGAACAATGAAATCTGCACTCTGTATGCAAATTCGTCCCTGCTTTCACTTCTGTTTCTCATCTGTGCCAGCATGGTCTTAGCAAGCGTCCTATGAACTACATAACAAGTTGCAAAATCTTGCAGATCACTGGCCTTTTATTATAAGCTTTCAGTTTCACTTGCTTTACACAAAACATGCCTGGAAGCAGAACCTGGGCTGCACAGCTGTACTCTTTCAGGCAGCTGTAGTTTCCCCACCCTCATTTTAATACTGGTCTTAGTCTTCTTATTTGCAGTGTTATTAAATAAAGTGATAGAAAAATGAGACAGAGAAAGGGTGACTGCATTCTGTGAATCCCATGATTATCCCTATTTTTCTGTTAATCACAGCACAGGCTGGCTATTAGATTTACCAAAGTCATTATGGTTCAGAAATGCCTTAGTTATTTAGGAAATAGCACCATTTTTACCTTTCTTGCAGAAATAACCTGATGTGTCAGTGCTGAGGTCCCAGCATCTGCTTTACCCTTTGCTATGTGTGAATGGCCACATGCCAGGTGCTGAATTTAAGCATGTGCTCTACTCACTGATGTGAAGCTTGAGAGGTTCAAGAGGCCAATTTGCCAGCTTTCAATGTTGTACTAAACTGCTCCGTGCAAGCTGTTTTATTTTGTGCTGGTGGAAACACATTGGTCATTTCAGGCCCCTTATGCAGAAATAGAGATATATCCTCAATTCTGTTATAATTATTTCTGCTTTTTCAGAATGTGCATTTTCACTCAGCCCGCTCTTGTATGTGATTGTAATTGGGATGGTTTGTTTTGATTGTTAGCAGTCATTACTGAAAGGCGTTCAATGGACACTCTTTGTTATTAGTGTGAGTATTAAGAAAATATTGTAATTTCGTTTCTAGGGATTTCACCTTCTGCTGGAAAATTATTTCAAAATTTTTGCACAAATGAACCACAAGTGAGGGTTGTCCTCAAGAGGTACCACACCTGGTGACATATGTGACTGCTGACAACTTGTGTTCCCTGTATCACTCGGCTTGTGCTGATAACTCCAGCTTTCCAGATATGCTGCAATGCAGGTAATTGCATATTACAAAACATGGTATGAATCCAACACAGCATCTGAGAGTGATGAAGAAGGTTGAGGGAGAGGAGTACATCACAGAATAATCATTGCTTCCTTGTTTTGGTTCCTGACTGAAGAACTGTTCAGCTTCAGGCGACTTGGTTTCATTTCCACGCTGAGATGTCATCTAGACAATCAATTCTCCCCCTAATTTTCTAGAGATGGCATGATATGCCTGAAGAGCTGAATCAGATGTCTCTGAATTTAGGCTCTCTAAAGATTTAAAGAGGAGGTTTTTGAACCAGTCTGCAACATCCAGAAACATGGTCTCTCAGGTGCTTTCTATCTTCAGGGGTGAATGCAGAAGCATGGCCAACACAGGGATGTAAGCAGATCAGTGATATGAATTCGAGGGGAAAAGCAGATAGGGGGCAGAAACACCCATCTACTGTTGGAAGGTAACAGAAGATAGGAATCCAAACTGAAATTGATAAAAGAGAATCCAATATTGCTAAAGAGGTTAGTCACAAGGTCTGTATTGTTATAGCTGTGATATATGGCCCTGAAAAGGTCAGTCACCCTACGTTGAAAGCAACCCTAAACTAAGTCTAGATGTTTTGGGGTCTACACAGAAGCTTGGATGAGAAATAGTTATGGAGGTGTTTGTATTAAGAAAGTGAGCAATTTTTATGTATGTGTTACGTGTTAGCACGAAAAGCAAATTGAAGCCAACTAAATTTCTTTTTTTTCTTTTTCTTTCTTTTTTTTTTGTTTTTCTTTTTCTGTTTTTTTTTCTTTCTCTTTTCCTTTTTCTTTTCTTTTTTTCTTTCTCTTTTCCATTCTGCATGCAAGAAGATCCCTCTTTACAAGGAACTAAACAGTGTCACATCTCCAGCCATCAACAGAGTACCCATACACCAAGTACAGCAGCTTTACATGCTTTGTGTAAAAGCAATTTTCCATTGTTAGTGTAAAAATGAACACAGACTCAGTTGTGTAGTAACGTGACCATCTTTCACCATCAAAGAAACATTTGATGAAGGTGTTGTGTACATCTGGCTTGGACACAAACATTGGTACAGTGGCAAGCAATATCCTTTCTAGTGTTTCTGTATAAACAGAACAGTAATGAGACTTATCTTGAAGAGCCTCTGAGCTAATCCCCCTTAAAGATATTTTGCTTGATATTAAATGTCCCTTTTTTTTTCAAAATTTATGCATATAAGAAATCTTTCAGTCAGTCGTGTTTATATCATTAATGTATTAAGAAATGAGTGACCAATTAGCCTGTTAATACCTGGTTTCACAAAAACCTCTACTTAGCACAGAGTTTCAGACTTTATTTAATATTAAAGAAAACAAATAGAAGAAGGAAGAAAATCAAATGCTTTAGTTAGACCCTTCCTGATGACATTCTGCTGTACTTTGCCTTCGTTCTTTTCTGCTTTCAGTCCAGACATTTGATCTTTATAAAATATACTTTCCAGCAAAAGAAAATATTGTACATTCTTAGCCGCAAAACATCCAGACTGTTCATTACTTAATCAGTTATGAAAGCAAAGTCTCACAAGTTGGATTATTTAAAGAAGCTGTATTTAACTTATCGTCAGATATTGTTCTCCCAAGACATTTTTTAAAAGACCAGGGAAAGGTCTTGTGCTGTGTATTTTTTTATATCCAAATAACAACGGAATTGTAAATAAAGTTTTTTTCAGAGGAATTATGGTTAACACTGTGCAATATGGATTGGAAAAAGTAAAATTATGAAGGCAGTATATCATTTCTTTACCAGTTAAGTCTTTCAACATAAATCAATCCATTAACCAGTGTCCCTTGGCTGTAGTTTGTGGCAATACTGACAAAAGTGCAGAGCTTTACAGAAGAGAGGGTGTGTAGAGTATGCAAATAGATAAATGGCTATTACCTGGAGGAAACTGCATGGCAACAAATGAAGTTTAGATTTTTCTATCCAGTCAGCACTTTAGCAGGGCAATTCAAGTTTGTGACCTCCTGTCACATACCTGAGCTGGAGCCAACACCAATTGGCTGCAAAAGTGAAGAGATCATTTCTCTTATAATCCATCCCGCTATATTTCTTGGGATGGAATTTTGACATATGTCAGGCATAATTTCCCCTTTTGAAAGAGGCAGAATTTCATTCAATTTCCCCCTTGTCTCCTGGGCTTTTTAGAAATAGGAGTTTATGCAATTTAGACAAATATTACAGAGTTTTGACTACAATGGCCTATCTTTTTTTTTTTTTTTTTTTTTTTTTTTTTTTTTTTTTGGGTCTGGTTCTTCAGGAGCAAATATATTTTGCTGCAAGTTGTTCCTTGCTCTTTACTAAGGGGGCTTTGTGTTCAGAAATATCCTTTGAAATGAGGTAGATTGGTGTTTGCTCTTTTTCAACTTCTTATTTTTAAAGGTGCATTTCAGGACTGAAGAAAAAACGTGTTTTCAATAGAACCTTGTATTAGATTTGACATTGTTTCAAAAGTTACAAGTTTGTTTACTAACATGCAGAGCAGTAAATAATGAAATCTGGAATGTCCATTATTTTAATCCATGTTATTTTTAATCCATTATTTTAATCCATAATTTAATGGATTAAAATTTGAGTGAGTATAATTATAACAATTTCATTTAGTTAAAATATTATTGACATCTGAATATTTAGACACTAAACAGAGGAATAAATTCCAGCTTACCTAAACCATGTCACTTAGTTTCAAAACCAAATAAATAGAAACATTTATTTATTTATTTCCTAAGCATGTCGTTTTTCACTCTTACCCACTATTTCCAATCTTTTGAAGCTTATTAGCTAAAAACAAGTTTTCTCAACACATTGTACAGTCTCATTTGAATTCAGAAACAGAGTTCTTGTTTTATATGGTATTACTTTTGAGTAGGAAATGGTGAAAACTGTGCTGCTAAAAGACTTAAATAGGCTTACATACTACAACATTTATAGGTATATTATGAATGGAGCTAATTGAATATTTCAGATTGAAAAGTTTGTCTTTAGTTTCTTTATTGCTGGTAAAATGTCTTTGATAAGATTTGCTGTATTAAGCAAAGATTCTCAGCTAGTGTAAGTCAGTATGTTTTCACTGCATGCAGTACAGGATAAGGATCTAGACAGTGAAAAGTTCATAAATATTCATCTTGCTAGGTGTGCAACTCAGTTTTGACTGGGCAATAAATCACAGTGTTTCTTTTCTTTCACAGAAAGATTGTGTAAGAACTTGAAGAACATGTGTTTCTGAGTACAAAAGTGCATGGCAGAATGAGTTTTAACAAAAATTGCTGAATACAGCCTTGTTTCTTTTTTCCACAACTCTTTGTGTCAGTAAATTAAAAACTTTAAAATGCATTGGATAAACACGATGGCATGAGAATCATGGAGAATCAAAATTTTGTGCAAATTCGAATTTTTACCTGAAAACCCTCACCATCTTTCAGTTCTAATGAACAGTCTATGTTTGTAAAATTTTGCAGGTATAATTGCGTTATTGAACCCTCAATATTTTTTAGACTGATTAACTAGCTTCTTATAACTTTTAGACTTTAGCATTTTAACCAATCAAATAAATTATTAGAAAACTGTAAGAAATCACTGCAATCTTCTGATTGGAACTCCCTGGCACTGATCAGAACACTATATTGTGGTTTGAGCAAAGATGGGTGTTTAAAAGGAAAGAACTCCACCCTGGTTTACAAGCTGCCATTAGGAAAGAGACTTTATCTCAACTTTTGCCAGGTTACTTTAATCACTCCTTAAGTTGTGGCTCTTGGAAATAAATTTTTTGTTTTTTATTATCTAGAATATGGCTGGGAGATGAAGAACTGTGCAACTGCTTCATTTTCCCTTGACATGGGTAAAATTTCACCCAAGATAAGTGAACAGAGAATCTGAGATTTTTGATTCAAATAGAATAAAGATCACAAATTTCACATTCATATGAATGATCCATAAGAGTTAGCCTTCCATGATTTAGACAGGTCAAAGAAATTCATAAAACTGGGTACTATTTTGATAATGGAGTTTTATTGATTACCCATAACAAAGGGAAGAAGATGCTAAATTATATATCTGGCCTTCAGTTTGAATCAAGGAATTTTTTTCTATGGGAAATTAAGAACATAAGAAAGATATATCTATCTTGTCTTCAAAAGAAATGTGATCAGAAACAGCTGTGATTATAGACTAGCTAGATATAGGCCTAGCCTAAGTATCAAGTTAAAGCAGTAACACAAGTACAACAAACTCTTCAGGGACTGTAGGAACTTTGGAATCGCTGGAAAAATTAACTAGGATCATTTGATCTGCCTTTCACACAATAGGGGCATTTTTCTGCCCTGAGACACAGACACAGAGCCCAACAATGAAGAAACAAGGACCTCTGACTTGCTTACCAGATCTTCTTCTAAACCTCTAAACTTCCACTGCACATTAAAGAAGTAAAAATCTTAATAATCCACAGTGCTGTGGTTGCATCTAAGTAGACTCAGGCTGGAATAATGTTCCACAATGATTTCTTTTTATCCTCACCGTTTCCCATCCTTACCTTTTCTTCATCCTCAACACGCATCTAGATAATTTAAGGGTGATTTTACTTTTAGATTGATAGATTTTAGTCTGGTTTTTCACTGTGTGTTTTAGCCATCCAGTCTGTAGTAGAAGTGAACCTTGACAATGAACTCTGTCGTGCTTTCACTTTTGTATTAAATCTGCTTTTGCCTGTGATGCTTTGGGGGATCTAAACAACTCATTCACGGCACACTGTATCCTACCTTTTCTCAGGAGCACTCACAATGGCAAAGACACAGAGGAACTCCCCTGTTCCCAAAGAGTAGCAGACTGCAGATCTCTTCTGTGATAGCACAGGATGACCAGGCCTTCCCTGTCACCTCCTATAGATGAGTGTCCTTCTCCAGGTAGCTATGTCTTGGGGAAGAATGGACATCAAGCTAGTCCATATCCAGCCAAAGAATGAATAACATTTATATGATTTTAGTTTAGTGAAGATTACTTAGATTACATTCTTCAAAGGGGAAGAGATTGTTGATTTCTATTCCAGATGTATTTTGCCTTTACTCATTGAGAAGTTGCTTACTGTGGAGACTTCTATCAGAATGCTATGAACCCCTGTGTATTAGGATTAATAATTAAGTTACTAATATATTTTTAACTGTAAAATTGCAAATGCAGCCATAATGCAGTTGTACAGAATCTACTTAGCATGCCTACTGCAAAAAGGGATCTATGAAATTTTCATGAATGTTTTATATTGCAGGTAGGCAAAATCATTCAGTTCTTAATGTTGTTTAATAATAGCATGGCAGAGTTTTCTAAGGAGGCAAGCTGTGCTGCCAAATTCATGTGGTGTCACCCGTCCCACCAAAAATAAACCTTCTGATGCTTCCAAGATTCTTCTGCATACAACACACACACATGCACACACACACACACTGGTGCACCCTCTCATCTCTCCTTGTACTTACAGACCCTCATATGGAGTAAGCAGCAAAGCATGATGCTCATCTTTTAAATGGGTAACAACTTCAGCCTCACTGAGCTACCATTTTCCCTCTACAACTGTCTGTACCTATCTGAGTAGATGATAAAAATAAGATAAAAAGTGAAAGAGCGGTCTGACATTTTAATCACTGTTACTGCTCTAGTCACATTTCAGCATTTTGCTGAAGAGGAGAAACTGGAAAGAAAGAGAGGTAATGAGGTAAGGAGAAATACTTGTCATGACATGTGCCACTCCCTATCAGCATGTTCTCATCTAGGCAGACACAATATATCTCTTTCAACACTTTCTGTGTTGTTCTTCAAACAAATATGCTAGAAATGAGAGAATAATTTACAGGAAAAAATGTACAGTAACCTCAGAGTGTGCTTTTGTTGTTGCTCATTTTTCAAAGTGTTAGTGATTGTGTATGTCACATGAGATTGCTCCTGCTTCCTCTCTAAAAGAATATAACTTTCCAATCAGGAAGGGGGTAAGAGGAAATCACTGAGACTTCAAATTTATGGAGGATTAGACAGGAGGCGATTAGTCAGCAGGTGACCAAAACCTGAGTAACCTAAGAACATTTTTAATTTTTTTTCCCCTAAAAGGGATTTATTAAATCCAAGAAGTCTTTTTAGGCATTCAGACTGTTATGACACTTAGTGGCTTGAATGGGAAATTTCAACAAGTTCTCTCATCAGATAAGTATTTGACAACCAGCTGTAAAAAAGACACAATTAGATTCCTATCTCACTCAGTGTGCCAAGGCTGTGGCCTGAAATGATTTTGCCAAGCATTATCTTAAAAGCAGACAGTCACATTCCTGACCTATGACAGGAGAAGCAGTCTCCTCCTAATCACTGCCTTGTTTTTTGACTATTTTGACTTAAGCAAATGTAGAAGGCAACACCAGCTGGTTTGTTTATTTTTCCAGAATGTCTTGCATAATTGTTCGCACCCATCTTTTTTCCACAGACCAAATGAGAGAACAGCTGAGGCATCCAAATGAGAGATCTCACAGAGTCTCCATCCCTCTCTAATCCACAACAGAGCTACAGTCTGCAGGGGAATGCTCTCCAACCCACTTGGAAGCAGCAGAACCAAATAATTCCTCTGCTTTTTAAACTGGTAAAATTTATTGCTCTGTACAAGAGCAGAGACCAGTCTCTTTTTTCATAATGAACTTCCCAGAAAGTGTTTGTTCTTCAGGATTCTTGCTTATCAAAATTTACTTTTGTGGTTGTCTTTATTGTTTCTCCAGCCAAAAACTCTTCTGATTTGGGGTCAGAAGGTTCTGTTTTATAAGAATTTTTCTTTTTTTTTTTTCCAGAGAGGAAGACAAAATTATTTTGACTTAGACAGTGAGGTGTGTAGATTTCCTGAAAGAACCTGTATTTAATGACCCTGAGCATTACAAAATTATGTTAATTAATTCAATGAGTTTAATTTGGTTTGTTGCTCATTTATTTCTCTTTAAATTTAGTCTGAATTCATTACAGTGCACTATATCTACAAGGTTCAAGAACTACTTAATATTTACACCTTTAAATCTAAAGACTGTTTTTGTTGGGACTTTTAGCAGTGGATATTTACATCCTGTTATGACTTCACTACTGTGAAAATGCTTTACATTCCCATTGCCAACAATTATCTCACTTTATCCATGCACTGTTATGAAGTGATACCAATATGTTGTACAAGAGTATAATGTCACGTGTCACCAATGCATCCAGAAAATACAAGTTCATCTTATTAAACTGTGAGTCACAGCATTTTTAAACCTTTTTTATGTTGTCCTGCCTCTCCTGTAGAAAAAAGTAGTCAGTGTGGGAGGATTTAGGACATCTATGTCTAAGCAAGATTTGAGAATAATATTTCATTGATCAGAACCAAGTGCAATTACAACTCAACCATCTTTGAACAATCATCGTAGCGAAGTTCACAGATGAATATTGCCCGCAGTTCACTGTTCATAGTCCAGCTCAGTCAAAATATTAGTTAAAAGAGTTCTTTTCCAAATACATATTTTGTGTCATAATGAAATGAGATAAATCCCAGCAGGACTCCCTTTCCAGTTAACACATACTTTCTACAGCAAGAATTAGGATCCCTGATGGGTCACAAAATACTTGGATTTGGAGTCACTATTGAGCATGAAAAACTCTAAAGAATTTAATAGGCATTAAACTAATAGCAGTCTTGCGTTAGTAGATTCACCCCCCGTTATCTTCCCTCTAGCAATTCACACAAAATTGGCTCTTTCACAGAACTTTAGCTGCTCCTTGCCTCCTTCAGAGCTAATGAGACTATAATGATTTGCAGCAGCTGGAAGTGTGTATCTGCACTATCCTGTGTCTCAGCTATATGTGATTTACCATGCAGAGTAGGACTTCTGCTGTGGGATACTATCTGAACTCAGGAGATGGAAGAGAGATGGGTTCGGCTTAGCCTGCTCCTGCTTTGCTTGCATGCACTTGTGTCCAGTAGGACTTTAGACTGTGTGAAATGTGTATTGGAGCACTATAAAATATCCCAAGTTCAAAAGAAACTGTAGAAGATGGAGGACATCAGGCATATGAGAAAAACAAACCTAAGTGGGAACAGTGTTTGTACTTTTGTTTTACAATCCTAATCCTAAATAAAACTCCTCAAATATTTTCAATCCTGTTTTCAAAACTTCAGAAGTAAAATTTTATCTGATTCTGCCTGATGAACTGTTTAAAATGTCTCATGAATTCAGTACAGTGTAAGTACTGTACTAGATGCAGGCAAAGGGAATTGTTCCCACTGAACTATGCATTGATTATCAAATGATAAATCCATGGCTGTTTATCTACAGGAAGAAAACATTGGACCTCTATTCATTATGTGCAGAATTTTTCAGCAGTCTTCAGCAAAATACAAGAGACCATTGTAGTCTCACAAAGGCCTTATGATAGCCATCATAGAATTTTTAAAAATCCCCTTGGTAAAAAATTAGCTAACATTATCCCACATTTCATTATCATCTTCACATATCTGAAAAATCTTTGCTAATGGGACTCTGAATGGAGGGTGAAAGTGCTGTGCTCATTTGACTTTTATCCTGCCTGCCACCACATGGTCTGGCCTAGCCAATAACATAGTAATTGATTTTACATTATTTTTCAATGGCTTAAGGAGCTGTAATTAATCTCCTTACAGTTCTGTTAAATGCAAATCCCATAAAGCTGGCTAATATGCTTATGAGACCAAAACACCAGGCCAGTGGCTTAGGATCTGCACCATGCTGCTGAGCACACTCCTTTGTGCAGCTTTTACTGATGAGCTTACAGGCAGCAGCAGTGAGATGGTGAAAGCTGAATTCTGTGATCTTACGGTTGTGTCTTACACAAATGCTACCAAGTGTAAACACAACAGGGAAACATTTTCATTTTGGCCGGTGTTCAAGACTTTGTGTTTGTTGTAGGATGGCCAATTAATGAGTGTTTCTTTCTGGCCTAATGTCATCTTGGCAGAAGATTCAAAGGATTTACACTAAAACCCAGAGGCTTCCAGTTACTATCAATGCTGAAAGCTCTGCAGACATCTCTGAATATATAGAGGCCAATTATCTTGAATGTGGAGGTGAAAAAATAAAAGGTGTAAGTACAAGTGCAACCTCTCTCTTACTTGTTAATTTTCAGGACAGTAACAAATAAAGAATATTCTCTTGCTAACCTAAACTGAAGACCCAATGTACCAATTTACCAAAGGCAAAAGAAATCCTTAGCTGGAGAAACAAGACATGGTATGCAGTTAAAGGTTACTGAATCACTTGCTATTTTTTCATAGCGATTGCACAGAGAATGCAAAATTGACATGTATACATTTTTATAGTCTAAGCTTTCTAGCAGAGAATCTTTAAATAGCATTAGTAAAAAAATGAAAGGAAAGATCTGACAGGAACAGAGAGGAGTTTCAATGTTGTATATAGATTTGGCTCCTTCAACTGTGGATTAAAGTGAGCTTGAAATGAAATAAACAGAACAGCTTCAGAAGTGTAGAGCTGAAGGGAAGTCATCCATCACAATGGAGGAATGCTTGATCTGACATACAGTAGTTTAGCTCACAAACTTCATTGCTAAAAACATTTATCTCCATGCTCAGTGCAAATTCTAATAATATAAAGCATGTCCTGAAGAAATTCAATATACCAAATAATTGTGAGCATCAGTCTTATGGAATGTGTAAAAAATAGACACAGTGGACATGCAGATACATTCTGTTTCTGTCTGTGCTTGACGAGAATGAAAAATAAGTCCCATAACAACTTACATAAAATACCTCAGTTGTTTAACAAGTTTTATATGATTTTCCATTCTAAAAGAAGATATTTAAATATTTGTTTCTTAACTATATGTTGTTTGGTAACTGAATGTTTCATGGAAACTTTTCTGTCATTCCTTCACCTTGTTCTAGACACTCCAATCTTATTAGTCAGTTAAAGCCTCTTATGATGCTTGTTACATATTGTGATTTCCACAGTATTCACATGTATTGAGAAATAGAGTCTGCCCCAAGGGGCTTGTCTTCCAAAAATATTAAGCAAGTGGCAGTTCAGAAATAACCTGAGATAACTGGTTATGTTCAGCCTTGTGATAGATTATTTTTGAATACACAGTTAAAAGTGTCATCCACAAATAGTCCTCAATAACAGATCTGATAATTTTATCAACTTGTCTTTTTCCTCTTCCTTTTCAATCATTTTAATGTATAATGTGTGAACAGAGTATCTTCCTTCCAGGCAACAAAAAAGAAGCTATTTTGACACTTTCAGGGTAGAAAGAAAAATGCTGTTTTCTCTTTGGAGAACACAGTTATCATTTCTGTGATACTTCAAGGTTAATTCCTGCTGTTTGAAGGAGATTACACTTTGACAATGCTGTATCTTGACCTCTAATGTACCTGTAAAATGAGATGGCCTCAGAGAACACAAAACTTTAATAAATACATAACTTAATTGCAGTACCAACATGCACTCAAATCTGGGCTACAAGTTCCTTTTCTCCAGAATATATACGTGAGATACAAAAGCATGCAAATGAGTAGTTTTTGGGGCTTTTCTACAGCACAAACCTATAGATTGGTAAAGATGTAGAGGACTAGACAGAGAGATAATCCTTTTCAACTGGGCAGTAACTTTAACTAAAGGGTACACTGACAAAGAAGTAAGGTGTCTCACAAAATTAAGTTGACAGAAGTTGTTGTAACTCCAAATATTCAAGTTAATTAGATTCACATAAGATTAAAAAAAATTTTCTTCATATTTAAATTAGAGCGAACACAAATATCATATTGAATAACATAATTTAACTGTTGTCTAGCAGTTGTTCATCAAAAAATTTCATATTTCCCCAGATTTAATACAGGTATCTTGTAGTGTGTTTTGGTTTTTGCTAGGTTTTGGTTGTGTGTGGTTTTTGTTGGTTTTTTCTTTCTTTTTTTTTTTTTTTTTTTTAATTATGGCTGCAGACTTGATGTTTTAAAACTTAAAAATATTGATTGTATGATTGTCTTTATTGTAGAGTAAAATTTGCCTTGGTAAAACATGCAGCCTTTCATTTTATTGATTTGTTCTTGTTTTGATGTCTTCAGACTTCATGGAAGTGGAAAAGGTAAGCTTTGATCCCTTTCATTTTCATGAGTCACTGATTAGCTCTCCTTTTTCAGCATCCTGGCCCTCAAAATCCATGGGGCAGCAGCCATAAATGTAGAGATGGCTGGGGTTTTTATGTGTATACATTGTATATGACAGACATATTATTTAGCTAGATACTAAAAGGATCTGAGTAAAATAAAAAAATCTAAATATTGATGAGTGACCATGTTTATTAAAAATATGCATAGTGAATCCATATTAATAATCTTTTTCGAAAATACTTGGAATTCTGAAATCTGCAGATGCTTCTTCTTCCAGATACTTTTCCCTTTTTGAGTTTTATTTATCTGTCTTACTGTAGATAGTAAATAGTTCATTTATTGTTTATCTCTACCTCTTTTAGGAGGCTTTTCACATGCTTTACCCATGAAGTAGGCTTTCAGAACACTTAGACTGCAATTTCCTACTCCACATTTTTCGCAACATGGGCACATGTTTTCATATTGAAAAGAACAATCTTTTTTATTCTCTTGGGGAATGTGATTGCTTTCAAAGGTAAATGCCAAACCTAGATTTTTTTTCTCTTTTATCAAATACTTTTTAGCTGGAGAACCACTTCTTTTCAGCACAAATCTTCCAACCAGCTGTCACCAGTGCACACAAGAACATTACCACCTTAAAGCTTGTCAGTTCAGTTTTGCACTTATCTTCTTCACTTGCTATCTTATGAAAGTCTCATTACTCTTCCCGCTCTCGCAAGTCAGGTCCTAGATCAACACAACAAAAGAGGAAGTAATACAGCTTCCAGAAGGTAAAACACCCAGTTTTAATTTAAAATTCCATCTAGTGATGCTATAATATCATCAGACCATAGAAAGCTATTGTATAAGCAGTTTTAAAATGGTAGTTTGTTCCTTGGTGTTGCTTAGGAGGGAAAAGTGAGTCTTATTAGTGCTCTTACATTAACACTAATGAAGGTGTCACTGTTGGAGACAGATTGCACTGAAGTTTATGAAAAATTTAATAAATCTGCAAATTTTAATACATGTCTACTGCTGTAAAAAAAAGATAAAACAAATTAATCAAGTTGGTAAAACTGTAAAAGGCCTTTCATGAAGGCTTACATTGATAATACTTTAAATGATCAATCTGTTTTCAGTAACAAAAAGCATCCTTGAGCGGCCCTAACTACAAAATCAGGTACCATGTCAATAAGAAGACCACAAATGGAAAATTGATCTCACAAATTAGGCTAGCTAGTTTGAGTACTCAGAAGCAGTATAGAAGTATAACCTTTGTCAAATTTGATCTTCTTTTCTGTGCACTGTTCATAACTCACACAGGTCATAGGGAATCCTGTCAAAGGATGGTAGCATCTCATGTCATGACTGTCTGGAAGTTGCATAAAAAGTTTTGTCTTAAAAAGAATTGTGTCTTAATAACAGAGGAAGATTGAACATTAGTAGTTTCAACAGCTGCTGTATTAACAATTGTTATTTGCAAATAATGAAGTATGGTAACTAGCTGAAATGCAGGCAGGTGTCTGGCATCTAAGCTTGTTCTGTAACCCAAATCTTTCAATAGCAGAAAATGGAAATGTGAATACTGACGTATTTTGTGTGGGGCTTAACGGCAGCAACACTGCTGGACTCCACAAAAAAAAAAAAAAAANTCTTTTTTCAGTTTGCATCAGTCTGTCATTACAAGCAGATCTAACACCATGCATAGTATTTTTTCCTAGACACTTAAAATTTTCAAAGGTAAGTTGCGAAGATCATATTAAGTAATTTAGCACTGTGATAGGAAATTCAAAAACACAGCTAGAAATGTACAGTCTTTTTTGTCACACTGCTTTCAGTGTGCATCTCAATAATCTAGGGTATGAATTGTGTGGCTGGAGCCAGAAACAGATCATAAACATGAAAAATATAAACAGGTGTGGCTCAGGTGTATCCTCTTACAGAAGATCCCAGCAGTAATGGTCTTACAAGTTGGTGGTGAATTGGCTTCTCTATTAATTAAGAAAAATGGAAAATATGGCGGAGAGAAATACAGCTATGACTGACAGAAAAGACAGTATAAGCATAAAGAATCTTCCTAGTCATCTGAGAGAGAAATAATTCTTCACTGTCACTGCAGATGAGTTTATTTATCAGCTCTATTAAAGATATAGAATATCATAGAAGCAATAATTGGCAGAAAAAGCAGCAGATTCATCATTGCAAAGAGCCATATTCAATGGATGAACTAGCTCTGACAACCAATTCCCTTAAGAAAAGCAAAGTAAAAATTGCTCTTGACCACACCTGAGCTGAACTTAAAAATTGTTCGACTGATCTTTTAACGTATGTTCAGCTACTTAGAAAATCCCTGAACAGTCCTGCAACCAAATAAATATGTCCACTACTTTGCAAGTACCTTGTCTCACACCATAAACATATATTATTAAGCTGAGAGTAACTTTTTCATTCTGCATTTAGGTTTGAAATATGCTGACTTTATTAACAGAAAGTTTTTGATTGCTTGAAAGAGTATCTATTTTTTTCCACTTACCCTAATGATTTTTTTTCTCTCTTTCTATGAACTTTGACTTGTATCATGTAGACATACCATCTCATATGGAGCTAGCTCAGAGTAGCTCTTAATATAACTCTGCCTTAGCACAGTGAGGTCACCCTGAGTGAGTGGTGACAGCTGGATTCAAATATTTGAACGTTCTCATTACTTTCCAAATTAGCCTAAAAGACAGAAGGTTTTCATATCCATCTTGATATACAGCAGACAACGTTTCAGAAGAGTTCCCCCCACAGATGGAATGGCTGTCAGGACGTGACTGCTAGAATAGGCACTTCAGTACCTCTTACTGAAGTAAGTAATTTCCAAAGAGAAGTACAACCATGACAGGAATGAAGACCTACTAAATAGAGTCGGTAGGATCAGGAAGGGGTCTGGGAATGCTCCTTCATACAAAAACTATAGATAGCAACTCCTTAAAATTAGTGTCTGCAGAAGGCACTGTTTAGTTTTTTACTAAGGCTATCAGAGGATTTTGCTGATGACAGCCCTTGTAACAAAAGCTTCATCAAGAAAGCTAGCAGGGTTAAGAAGTTCCATTAGCAACTTTCTGTCCATTGACTGTGGACTAAAAAAAAAAACCAAAAAAACCTGGAGAAAATAAAAACCTTTGGTAAGAATGAAAGGTTTAGAGACTTTTGAGAAAGGTAAAAAACTCAGTATGGGATCTTGCTTCCTACGGTGCCTGTCCTCCTCCCATGGTGATAAAAATAATATTATATCTTAGCATGTGTAATCTGTAGCGTTCTTATTGATACACACCTAATATGTGGGCACTCATCTAAAGAGATATTTTAATTTTGACTGTCTCAAGATCATTGCTAACAGTAGTGTCAGCTAGAGATAGGGTCATCTACACTTTGTGTCAACCTTATAGAGCTATGGGCTGTTTCAAGAGATATTCTGCTGTAGTAGGCTCCTGATAAATCCAACCAGCAAGAGTCTCCAAAAGAAATAACATGTTATTGATAGTGCTACCAATTTTGTTTGAACAAGCTTTTTGTGTTCTAGATTTAGAGATTTGTTTTTCTGTTGTGCCTCAGAAACCAATTCCTTATTCAATGTGGGAATATTTTTTAAAGTGTTTAAAGTTTTTCTCTCAAAAGAGAGAAAAAGGTGTCAGCATAGGAATATCTGATTTACTTTCTTTGCATTTGGATTTCTCAAGCTCTGAGCTTTTGCTGAAGAGAAAGTGAGATCACAACCAGATTCAAGGACATAATTTTTTTTCCAATTTATATAATACACAGAAACAGAAGAACACTGAGCATCTTTGAACAGAGATTGTTACTAGGATTACTGTATGTAAGCATCTTAAAAGATGTTCTCACCCGTTGGACTTGAAATCCACTGTAAAAACAGATGTAGAAAGTATAAGAACAGTTAGACCTAGCAGCACCTTGACTTGTTCTCTAGATCAAGTAGACAGGTCTATTTAGATCACCACTCAAAAACAACTTCCATATGCAACTTGTCAAATTTGTCTGTCAAAATTTTCGAGAAAGCAAGTACAAATACCCCAACAATTACTGTGTATTAAACACTCAAGTTTTATGTGAGGTTTTGATGGCCTGAGTCAGAGATTTTTGAAAACATTGCATTAGTGGAGCTGTAGCTTTCCTGTTCACATCTATGATGGTCCACCTGGGGAAAGAGGTTTTGATACTCTCCACTAGGAAGGAAGTGTCTTCTCCTCATATTAAAGTCCTGTAAAACTACAGAGTAAATTGTTACCTTTGCCCTAACATTGAAATCCAAATGCCATTTGCAATCCCAAGAAGAAAAATAATCCTTTCTTTTGAAGAAATCAGTTGAGATGCCTCATTGCCTGTCACAAAACATACTTTTTCAACCTCAAACACATTGGTTTAATGACAAAAAGACCTATGCAATTACATCAAACCTGCAGGCAAGGTCTGGAATGAGAAGTGCAGTTATAGCACTTCCAGTGAAGGTTATAAATAGCCCAAAGTTTCTCCACAGTCCAATGTTTAACCACAGCATACTTCATGAAAAAAAAAAAAAAAAAAAGAAAAAAAAATTTATAAGGGAGGTTGAAGAGTTTTATAGGAATGTTCTACTATTTATTGGAATACTTTAAAGTCAGGCATGTTAATCACACGAAGGAAAGAAACAGGATGAGGGTTTATGGTCTATATTATAGCAGATGTCATACAAGAAAATTCAGATGATTTTTCTGGCCTTAAAAACCTGTAAGGTTGTGGGTCACTCTCCCATATGAGCTGTACTTTCTTTGGCTGTATTATCGGAGAGCGGCCCTAATTTATAGTCAATCTTAATTTTTGGGAAAAAGCAGATATATATTGCCATCTTAGTCATTCAAGCTGAAAAGATGTTCTTTTATCTTTTATTTTAGTCTCTTTTATGGCAAATTTACTGATAAATATAAGATTGTATTGAACCTTTTTTCCAGAAGTAGTGCTTTAGAAATTCAATTAATATTGTATTAATCCATATTAATTACTGTAATCATAGATTCTGTGCATTACCAACCAAACTCAAATGTGAATGTGACAAGTTATCTTTTGATCCTAAGAGAGTTAAAAATAATTATTTCAGTGATTTGAATATGAATTCCAGTGTTTGAAAAGCTTGTCTTGTGTGGTTTTCCTTCTTTTTAATTTTGAAATTAAGATTCCAAACCTTAAAAATTTAGCTTATTGAAAGAAAGGCATGAGAGTCCACACTTAGACTGAAACAAAACATTAGCTTTCAATGCTATCTAAAACAACTTGATATCTGAATTTTACCTTTCAGGTTCTTCTGTAATCAGACAGTGTTTGTTGTTTAAAGAAGCCATTACCATTGCTGAAAAGTGTTTTTATAATTAAGGTGTCATGGACGTGTTTCCTTGAAGTCATCTCAACAATTTCTTACACATAGTTCCTACTACCTATAGCTGTCTGATATTGACTAAAGCAAGCGTTTTAAAATACGATTTAATTTTGATGACTCTGTAAGCTGCAATGATATAACACTTAAAGTCCCAAATGATATTTTCATCTAATTCAGTGTGAATGTAACTCGCATTGGAAACTGAAGCTGAAAGAAAGAAAGAAACTGGTCATAGCTAATTATTGGTGTAAGGTATGAAGCAGCTCTGATGTTACCTTCACTTGAATTCTAACATGGAAGAGCATAACTTAGGTGTGAACATGGACACAGAGACACGCATAAGAGCCAAACGTTCATCTTGTGCCTGCTCAGGACTCAGATGGTTCCACTTTTCAAACATTGGATCTAACTTTTTTTAAGAACATTTACAGACTGATAAAGTTGCAGCTACCATTCAAGGCACACCCTGATTTCGCATTCAGGACTTTCTTGTTCCTTTAGGCAATAAGCTTTGGACAATTATTTGTTTATTTGCTATAGTATATCTCTCATATAATCTATTGTGGGGCAGCAGGTCTTAATTGACTCTCCCCTGAGTTCGTTGTTGTAGGCCTTTTTTCCACCCTCTTTCTGACTTCAACATGTTGTATAACTCCCTGGTCCTTACTAGACTTGTAAGGGACAAAATGAGCGACTTGAACTGAATCTCTGTTTTTCTTTATACATCTTCATCCCAATCCCCTACAACAGAACATAAAAAGTCATCCCAGTATAAACCGTGGCCCTGTCTGTTCAGATGGAGGTCTTGCCCCTAATAGTCTATAAAGGTCTCTGATTTCAGTCCTAAAGATTGCTGAGAGTCTAATGCAATCTCTTTAAGATCTCCTTTACCTGTCAATTTGGAATTTGATTATTAGACCAAGAGTGGTAGAGTGGTGTATTTGAGCTGTGTTCTCGCCTTGCTGGTTCCCTTCATAATGACATTTCAGATTGGTACTATCTGGCTGTGCCTGTTTCCTGATTGTTGTTATTCTCTAGGAGTGGGCTGTTCGCGGCACACCAAATTGTGACAAGGTATCTGGAGACATATTTTGCAAGGTAATACAAAGCTGACATCCTCTGCTAAGACAATTAGCTATTGTACACTACAGCAAATTATTAAATATCAAGGTATCTCACCTTGGGTACTGACAAAGCAACAGGGTGACTGACTGGATGAAAGCACCAATTAAATGATAGACAACAGAATCAAATAGGAAAGTAAAGGATTATTGTGCTCAAGGAACTAGGTAGTACTTCCCTAAGGTGACCTTTCCATGAGGCAAAGATGTCTTGCTGCCCTTCATCTTTTCTTCAGGAGTACAGTGTCCACATTCCCATCTCGGTTCCTCTTTCCCACTCCTCTTTCTTCCCTTTGGTGTGATAGCCCCCACTAAACACCAGTGTTCCACATCCAAGTGTCTCTACTCTCTTCTCAGGTTCCCAAGAATTGGCAGGTAACTGGAAGAGGTCCAGCTCCCATTGTGGGGGAATCTCAGGCCCAGACCAGGGAAAACAGCCAGAAAAGAGTTTCAGAGGAAGAGCTATTGTCATAGGGAAATACCTCCTTCGTGTTTTTCCAGTCCTCCCTCCTGTCTTTGGCAGCAGCAACAGAAATCCAGTTGTAAAGATGAGGTGGAGATTTGCTGATCATCCTGGAAAGGCACATTTTTCTTTCCTCACACATACTCAGAGCAGGCAGCTTGCCATTCCTTGTTGGCTTCAACTTCTTTTTCATCCTGCCTTACTCTGGGATTTCATAAAGTTGTATATCTACCTTATATTATTTTATAGAATCATAGAATGGTCCAGGTTGAAATGGGACCTTGAAGATCATCTTGGAATTCTATTTGCCATGGTCTGTCCACATGTCACAGTATTTCATGTTGACATGAACATACCAACATACCATGTAATGGTATGAACTTGTGTCAGGGGAGGTTTAGGTTGGATATTAAGAAGAGGTTTTCACCCAGAGGCAGGTTGGACACTGGAACAGAATTCTTAGGAAAGTGGCCACAGCACCAAGTCTGCCAGAGCTCAAGAAACATTTGAACAATGCTCTCAGACACATGGTGTGATTCTTGGGGCTGTCCCAAGCAGAGCCAGGAGTAGGGTCCCTTCCAACACAGGATAGTCTTTTATGGGGTTACAAGAGTGGGCTGTAGGCAGCCTTGGCCTTGATGGCTTGCGGCTGTGTCCCTGGGAGGAGGGAAGGCCAGCACTGAATGCAGGTGTGGTGATTCATGTAACAAGAAGCATGTGAGTGGCCCAGGAGATGGGTATAAAAGGCTGTGCTGCAGGATCACAGGGGCAGATACTGAGCTGCAGCTGAGCTGCTGTTGTGGATGCATGCTGGTGCCTGCCACCCTCCTCTGCCACTGCCTGCTGATGCTTGCTACCCTGCTCTATGTTGGACTTTTTAGACTCTAACATCTGGTGCCCTGTGTTTCTATGTATCACGGCGATAATTAGCTTTGAGCCTTAGAAGCTCTGGAAGCCTCTGGCAGTATGAGCCTCACGGACTGCAATCCACTTGGGGGAAGTGGAAAAGCCGGCCGGCGAGTAATCCCTGGGCAGGGGTGTGCTCAGGTGAGCCATGAGTAGCCTACGCATGCAAGTCTGGGATTGGACTGCTTTATGGGTGACTGTGCCTCTGAGAGGGATGGTGAGCCACTGTCGCTCTTGCCCATGTGTGATTACTGCAAATGGTGCCACATTTTTATACTGCAAACTGTGTGGGCCTGGTGTCCAGCAACATCTGGAACTTTGTTGGCCCAGTGTAAAAGCCTGAAGAATGAACGTAAAGTTTTATGTTTATTCACCTTTGAGATCGTGACTTTCTGGTGCCAGAGATTTTTTTGTGCCCTGTTATCCATGTTATTAGAATCCCAGTGCAGCTTCCATAAAGTAAAAAGAAAGCAGGATGCCAGGAAACTTTCGAATTTCCTATAGGCCAGCAGGAAAACACATATACATAGTAACAGTGACAAGCCTGCAAGAATTATCTGTGCATACATTTTGTGGTCTTGGTGATAGATGGACATTTGTTCTTGAAGGTGAAGGATAGAATGGGAGCGGAAAGGCAAAATTTTGTTTACTGTAACTAATAAATTTTCAATGCTTCACAAGCCTATGATTACTTTTGGTGACCTCTGGAGAGGTCATGACCCCCTCACTGAAGAGACCCTGGCTTCAAACATGACTTTACAGACTCAAGGAAATATTGTTACTGGCTTTTCATTGCATAGGGATTTCACTATGAACTAGCTGTGAGTTTTCTATTTTTGATTTATCATCTCTGACTGATTCTGACTTTCTTAATGATAGCATGCTGCTGGAATTTTGCTGAAAGCAAGACAAAGAATCAATCCCTTCCTTACTCTTTCAGTCCCTTTCCTTTACTTCTTCATCCTGTCTTCTGAGAATTAGCGTGATTAGATTAAATTTGCTTATGTGACAACACCAAAGTGAAAAAAGTATTGCTTTAAAGAGGGTAGTTTAAAGTCTCTGACTTAAGCATGAGAATGGCATGGATCAAGAGAATGAGTTTGATTTGATCTTCTCAGAGGCCCTGGACCCCAGCTGTACTGAAGGTGGAGACAGTCTGTTCTTAGGCTGAGAAGTGGAGATTCCGTGTGGATGGAGGTTGGAAGCTGGCGACTTCTTGTAGCCAGGGAGGATTGCTCCTGCACCACCTGCAGATTGGTAGATGAGGCATTGGGAGCTCTTGCCAATGCATGATAGGAGCCACCTGAGACTGAGCCACGTGGTAGGACCAGGAGGAAGCTGCAAGTGACAGCAGTGTTCTTGTCGTAGGGGGCGAGGCTCCAGTTACTGACCTGATCTACTGTTTGGGGTCATCTGCTTCTTGCTAGAGGGGTAAGTTTGGGATATTGTGGGAAGACTGCCAAGGTTTTTCTAGTCCTCAGGCAACAGCAGACGCCATCTGCTTTTTCATGTGTACACCAATCGTAGTACCAGAGAACTCCAGGAAAGTATCAAGCATCTCTGCTTGGCTCTGGACGAGACACTCAAGAGTGCAGCAGTGCAGGTGGTGTCTCTTTGATCCTGATGGGAAAAGGGGAAGAAGGTCTTGGGAAGGAAGTGGGTATATCCTCTAGGCCAACAACTGCTTGTGCAGTTGATGTCAACAACAGGGCTTTGGTTTCCATGACTATCGTATGTTTGTTGAGAAATAAGGACTGCTAGGAAGAGAAAAGACCCACCCAATTAAGTGATGGAAAAATGTCTTTGCCAACAGGTTGGCCAAAGTGATGAGGAAAGCTTTAAACTAGGAATAGTGGTGGAAAGACCTGAAGAGCCCCTATCAAGTAAGAAAGTCCAGCTTAGCACATTCTGTGATTCCGTGATTCTATGATTCTGTAACAAGACTGACATGCATAGTGTGCAGGGTGATGTGGACAGAAGAGACATCACAACCAAGTCCAGCAAAGTGCCATGGGGGTGATAAAGGAACTGGAGCATCTGTCATATGAGGAGAAGCTGAGAGACTTGGGCTTCTTCAACTTGGAGAAGAAAAAACTCAGAAGTATCTTCAATGCGATAAATACCGGAAGTATTTATCGCATTGAAGATATTTCATGAAGATGCAGAAGTAATAAACAGTATGAAGGCAGACTTTCCCACAGCCCCTCATGGTAGGGCAAGAGTGAATGTCATGTATCATATCTCTGTGGATACAGAGGTGGAACTGTCACATTTGACAGAGGTGCAGAAATTGACACAAACTAACATGACTAGAGTAAGGTTGAGAAAACAAATTCAGAAAACTCTTTACTATTGAATTCTTGTTATAGCGTCTCACAAACATTACAGTTCAGGCTAGACTAGAAGATGAATATCAGTTAAAGCCATTGTCTGAAGTAATTATGTTTGTCTTATACAAAATTTGATTCATTAAACATATTTTAAGTTGACAAAAATCATCAGGTCCATCATTATCTCTGCAGTTGAGCCCAGAGGCTAATTCAGAGGCAATCAGAAATGATAAGAAGGATGCCCCTAAGAACAGAAACTGCAGAATACCGAGAGGGAGAACAGCGACATATTTAAGACTTGGTTGGGGATATGCTATGAAAATGCCTCTTGCTGTTCTAGTTGCTGACTTCTACATCTGGACATAAACTTGATGCTTTCCTCATGTCTACTCATTTATTCCCATTTACTGTTTTAAGATTCTGCTTTCAGCTTTCTGCATTCAGTGCCTCTCTCTTTTTTTTTTCTTAAAAAAAGTGCATTTCTGGATAACTTTTTTCATCTTCTCTGACCGAAAGGTCAGACTGTCTTTGACTTCTGCATTCTTCACTCTCAGTTACTTTTCCCTGCAAAGATTGCAAAATTGTTACTTCAAACCCCTCTTTTCTTGACATGAAGTTTAGGCTGACTTGTTTCCGGCTGCCATGCTTTTTTGCTAAATTCTTCTAAAAAAACTACAGTATAATAAATGTACTAAGTATGAACAGACCATTATATTTATTAGATCACATGGCTTTCATTATTTACATCTTACAAATGGGATGACTTATGTAGGTAAGGATTATTCACAGTTTTCTAGAGTTTAACATTTATTTTATAAACCATTTACCGTTACAATCTCTCTTCACTTCCTAACCAATTATCCAAAACTTTCACCTTTCTCACTGAAAGTTTCAACATCTCTATCTTTCTGAAGGGTGACTTATTTTTTAAGAAAGTTTAAGCACAATCTCCTCAGTTATTTTTTAAGTTTTGTCATATGGCATACCATTCTTTTAGTTTAACGTGGATATTCAGAAACAACTATGTCTTGTTTCCATGGTAGACATGGGGCAGAGAAATAAAGTATATAAACATGTAGGACCTGCATCTTTTACTAAGACAGTGAGGGATTCTGTTTGTGAGCATGCTTGTAAGTTACCTCAACACAGCCAGAGTAGGGTTTGGTGGAACCCAGTCACCTTTTTACTGCTCTCTGACAGTCACCAAGTCTGGAAAAAGCAGGTATTCATGAGGAGACCCAGCTGCTCAAAATTTTTCTGGGATTTTTAACATCTAATTAAAGATATACGTAATATCCTTGAAATACTCAGAATATATCTACTCTGCAAAGAGATGAGGGTATGGATACTATAAGTACTGAAATTCATGAGACATGGAACTCTGATTTTCTTTCACTGAGAGACAGTCACTGAGGAGCCTGGCACACCTTTGTATGGTGTGTTATTGTTGATCCAGAAACAGCCTGATGTAGTGATTGATGAACAACAAGAATTGCTATTTCCATGTGATACCACATATATGATGGCTAGCCCTGTGCTAGTTCAAGAAAGCATAAAAAGAAAATTCTAAACCAAAAAGGATAATAAATAAAGAAAGTATAGTTACTGTTTTTAGAGATTCTTCAGCAAATTTAGCTTTAATGGTGCTACAAAAATTCAAACTCTAATGGAGAAAGGGAAATTACATTTCTAATGTCTCCTATGGGGAAAAAAAAAAAAAAAGCCTGAAGATTTTCCAGAATTTCTTTTAAGCCCTAGGAAATTTAATCTGATTTTATTGTTTTATGTTCAAAGAAAATAGTGAAGGCTTGTGGGGAGAAAAAAAATATCATAATTCACATCTGCATTCTTGCAGTAAAATGACTTGGAAATCTAGGTTTCTACAAGAAGGATCAATGTATTTTCATTGTTTTTACTTGTCACTTTGGCTCTGTGTATAAGTATCTGCAGCCATGAAATTTTAAGTTTTGTCTTGGCATTATATTGCCTGATGACACATAGTGCTATATCTAAGATTCATAGGAACTGGCCAGAATACTAAAGATATGTTTTGAAGGCATTTTATCATCAGTCTTCTTCAGACACACTTGAAAATCTTAGTTACTTCTAATGACTTTGAACTGAAGTCCAGCATAATTTAAGTTTCTCTCTCTTTTTCTAAAAAGAGAATTCTCTTTTTTACAAATAATTTAACGTAAAGCTAATGTAACAGTGTAACAAAACAAATAAATAAATAAAACAAAAAGGACCACAAGAAAGAAGAAGGTGTAATTTTTTTGTTGTTAGAAAAATAAATCAAAATTGATTTTGGAATGATTCTACAAAATAACAATGAGACTATTTAAAAGGTATTTTTCAGATGGTGTAGCCATTTAGGTTTTTTTTCCTTAACAAATTTATTTGCCGATAAGAAGTTTTCAAACAAATCTTTGAAATGCACTTTTATAGCTGAGCTCTAAAAAGTCTCCATTCACCTTTTCCTTTTCGCACCTTCTTTTCCAGCTGGGTCAGCTCTTGCTGTGGCATGGTCTGCAGAGAACTGATGACACCTTTCTTGTGCCCGAAGCCTGTCCCAGCAGCAGTGAGAAATTCAGCCACAGCCTCACACCAGGCAGTCCCACTACCAGCAGGGGCACTGAAACTGTCAAGCAAATTAAATGCTCAGAAGCTGTGACTGGCATTTTGAGGGAACACATTTTCAAAAATACTGAAAAGTGCTTTCAAAAATGTGTTAATCACTTCTAAGCTTAAGTCTCATCTAAGCCATTTTTGCCATTTTTTGAAAAGAAAAATTGCTAATATTTCTGTCTCAGTAAGATTTCCTATGAGGTCCCACTCCAGCATACGCCAATGTATATTTAACTTCCTGAACACTTGGTTCAGCTGAATTCAGATTGACGCTGACTCTGGCATGTGTTAGGCCTTAATATTTTCAGGTTGCAGAGCTGCTTTTTGAATTTGTAGAATACGTGTGAATGAAAGAGCAAGGAGAAGGATGAAAGTTAAAGGAATTTCTTGCTTGAAGGTTTAGTCCAACACAAATATTTTTATCTTGCCACAATTTCCAATATTTCATTTTTGCTTATATATTCAATCAAAGTTTAAATCAAAATAGCAGACTGCAGTATTCTTATCTGTACTGATTTGTTTTGAAATGTTTCACTAAGTTATTTCCTTGTTAAAAATGAAAACTACAAAATGAAAAAAAAATAATGTCTCATACAAAAAGATATTTTTTTGAATTACACTTCATTAGACATCACAGTAGTAAATTGCTTGGTGTTGCAGATCTTATAAGACACATCTTATTTACTTATCTAACCAGAGATGTGAAATTTATGTATACAAGATAAAGAAATGAGACAGAGAATAGCTACGGGCATGGCAGAGGAGAAAGAAAATACATTCAAATAAATTGTTATTATTTTTCAGACAATTGGACAGTTGGAGCCAATGAATCAGAGTGAAGACTCCCACTGCCTCTGGCTACTTTTCTACTCATTCTTTACTAGCCCCACAATCCAAACTTTTACTAAGGACACATCTGAGCCCCTGAAATGTTCAAATAAAGAGGGAAAGGCCTATATTGTCAAAACAATTGAAAGAATTTTCTTCTGTCTGGGAAGCATTGCAGTTGTATATCTGTAGGATATCTATTTAATTGAAAACACAGAAGATGGTTGTTACAGTGAGTCTTAAAGGACGAGAATATTGGCAAGCTGCTCTTGGTGTTGGAGTTGGTATAAAAATATTACCTATGGGTCAGGCTGACTTCAAAGGGAAATTGCCTCATTAAAGTGATGGTTGGAAACACATCTCTCTAGGTGCTAGTAGTGTTTCATTCCTTCCAGTTGCTAACTCAACCAGTTTGTTTGCTCAGACAGCTTATATTGTCTCTGCAAGGGAAAGAATAGATCTTTAAAAGAAATCTCAAAAAGATAAGGGCAACATCTTATTAAAAAAAAACTGAAAATGTAAACATTGTATATATTATTGACTTGCACCAGCAGACTGAGAGTAAGAGAAATGTCTTATTGTATATTTATTTTTGTTAAAGGGATTGCACAAACAAAATTATGAAAAAAAAAGGAAATTTTAAATTTTCTTCCCAGTTACTCGATCATGTCATAATTCCATTAAAATAGTTATTTTCCAACTTGTTACAAATTTCCTTTTTACAACATTTCTGTGTTATAGTTTATGCTTTGACTTTTCTCATTCTGAACGTTACAGAGATCCACAAACTACATCACAAAGTACTTGTAACCAGCCACTTAAACCGAGGTGATTAATACTCTCTAACCTGTAAGTCTGCCATGGACAGACCATGCTACAGTAACACATACGACAGCCAAGAATCGTCAAGGAGATATCTGGTTCTCATTGCTGTGGTTTATGATACATCAGAAAAGCTCTATTTCTTAACATATTCCTTGGATCCTTTCCTAGGAGTCAGTGGGTTCGATGCAAACCAGCTTCCAATCTCTAAGCCTTTCCAAAGCTGTAGTTGGGGCTGTCAGAGGAAGAGATCAATCACCCGGGCTGAAACGGAGAGCATACATCTTCACAGCTGTGGAATTTTCCTACCTCTTCACATAAGAATATTTGCAGACTAAGCATCCAAATGGTTTTTACTTCAACATTCGCCTATCCAAGGACAATCCCAGCTCTGTATTTCCTCTATAAAGATGATAAGTATTTGGCTGGTGTTCTGTGCTTGACCATATCTCAAAGCAAATACTAATCTTTTCACAATATTGTATTAAGCCTCTTATGAAGTTTGTATTCCCTTTTAAAAATCATGGTATTAAAGCTTTTTGCACACTTTTGTCTTCTTTGAGATAAATAACTTTAGCTATCTGATGAAATCCCACTACAAACACATGCATGATAAGAATTAAAAACAAATTTTACAAACATTTCCTTGAACTTAGATGGCTCAGTGAGAAGTTTCTTGATTCCTTCAAACATTTAACTTGTGAAAATAATAAAATCAGACAGCTAATATCACAGAATTAGCTTGCCCTGTAGAAAAAATTAGAACTAATTTTTCTTGGTTTTTTTTTATTTGTTATCCTAGGGAATATCAAAGAGAAGATATTCATAGATCTCCAAATTTTTAAGACTTGGCTTTACTTAAGCTGGATGTCGCACTAAAACATCTTCATTTTATTTCATGGAAGCAATATTTTTTTAAATCTTGAATCTCTTTTTAATATAAAAGATTAGCTAAGTGGGAAAAAAAACATTAAGGACCTTGTTATTAGTTGTAGCTATATTCATGATTTCAAATTGTGTTCAAAACAGTCAACATAAGCTAAATATAACTTGCCAAAATTTTGAAAGGCGACATTGTCTGGTCTGCATGGATGTCAATGTCAAATCTGACTTTACAATGGCAATACTAAATATTTCAATCCACAGCTTAGATATTTCACTATTTTAAGAAAATCCAACACATCCATCAGCATTATTTAGTTAAGTAAACTCCTATCACTCTTTCTGGAAGAAAACTCTAGCATTCTTTCCCATGCTTGCTAGAAACACTCACTGCATAAGACAGTTTAAAAATTATTTTAAAATGGCATAATAAGACAATTTTTAAATTATTTTAAAATGGCTTAATAATATGAGTTGTTTCAAGTTTGGGATGCCACTATTCAAGGCCTCTTTTCCAGAGATGGAAATCCTAAGAACAAGCCCTCAAGTAGCATCTGACGTGTGAGTAGAATAAAATGTGACAATGAAGCGATGACATAAAAAAAGGAAGAGTTGCATTTTCCTTAGCTCAGAAAAATATTACTTCCTTCCTCTCTTCCTGACTGTGTTACTCCCTGTCATAAAAGGTGGTTTCTGCCAAACAGGGAGTTCCCCATCAAGTACTCACTCCATCAACACTACTGTCAGATGACGACAGCTAGGAATGTTATCAAAGGTAATTTCACTGCAACATTTCCCTGTTCAGATAATAGTGGGGTTTCTGTATTATAGAAAGGCAAATGGAAAAGAACAAGCCTTCAAAGACACCAAGTGAGTTAAGACTCCTCCCACACGGCAGCACAGGCGACTGATGCTCTGAAATCAGTCCCCTTACTGTGTGGACTAATTGCTTTATTTCACTACACATACGTAGATTTGTTTCTGTGACTATTTTGGTATGTTTTTGGTACATCAGGGACTTTGATGAAATTACATTACATATTATTAGAGTAGTATAATACAATATGATACAATTAGGGCATTTTAATAATGTACCATGGGAGTGATGGTAAAAAGAAATTATTTAATATAAATGAACAAATGTTCATTCCTGAAAATGCAGGAAACAAGGAAATAAAGCTAGGAAAATTAATAAGGAATTATATTTGGAGGATATTGGAAGAGTAGTTTTTAGAACTGATTTCCCAAAGATGAGAGTCTCACTTCTTCTTTGTCATCTTAGTCATTCACACTGAAGAAACAGTATGAAAGAAATAAGAGACTGAGGGCTTTTTTTATTATTATGTAAGCGTTTGGCTCTCATGGTACAGGTGCACAGAGACTGCAGTACTAAACTAAATGTAATTGTTTAGAAAACTGAGTTTTGTAAGGGCACTGACATCTAATCTACCTGTACCCGTGGCTAACACTTCACTAGAGCAGAAATTTGACTACTTTGCAATCAGCTAGAAAACCAATATGTGACACTGTCTCTGTAACAGTGGGATAAATCTCATCCACCTTATACAACTGTGGAAACATCTACACTGTCTTAGTTCAGATCATTAGTGCTCATTTGGAACAAATCTCCCAGTTATCCAGAGTTTATAGAGCATCAGTTCATATCACAGAGTAGCCTCAGAACACACAAATGGGCTTCCTAAGCTAAAGCAAAACATTATTCCAAGAATGCACCTAATGTACTACTAATATACTGTTAATGATAGACATGCCAATGTACATTTCTGGCAGTAAGACTGGGACCAAGCCATGTAAAATCCCCCAAACAGACACAGAGCACATATCAGTTCCTCAGCATCACGTGCTTCACTCCATAAATCTTCTCCTACTGTTCCAGATTACTTTCTAATATACTACACTATACCTATATTACATATCCCTATGTCTGTGAAAATCGTCTGAAATTATCTCTATAGTCTCTCAGCTCATCCCCCTCATGGCTCAGCTCCTGTCAGGAGCACTGACAACAGGGACTAAATACATGCATGAGCCTGCAATTAGGCAGAGATGAAGCAAGACCTTCTTATTCATGCAAATACAATCTATTTACACAGATGCAAATTTGACAAGCAAGTTCTAGAGCAACTCAAAAGACTCAAATCCAAACTGTACAAGTTTGTTTAGTTCTATTTTATGTAGGTATGTCAGATACACAAATTTGGCATTTCTGAATTTGGCATTTTTGAATTTTGATACAACTTTCTCTTTCCCTGGTTGGATTAACTGCTGCCAATGTTTCTGTATGTACTCATCCACAAATCCAATTTTAATCAGAAATATCATGCCTGTGTCTAGAGAGAGGATGTGGATGGCTTCAGGGCTAAGATCATACTTTGGCATATGCACTATATCAGCAGAACATGGCTGGTTACCACATTGTTTTTCTAGCAATGGCCAATAATTTTTATTAACCAAAATTTTATTCAGTGATCTGAAGTGTCTACATATTAAATTTGTGGATATTGTTTAACCTTCCTTCTTATGCAGACGATATTTCTAAGAGGTTGTGGTTTTTGCTAGCCACCGACTCTTTGGAATTTGCCTTTAAAATAAGGCTTAAGCAAAACCTCTGCTGGTTGATGGATAGGATTTTGCTGCCTAAAACCAGATGCTTTTCAGATTACCTGGTTTTAAGTTTGCAACCAGTCCTTGTTCGTAATTTATTTTTCTTAGGACCTTGTTCTTCAGCTTGACTGAATACTGTAGATAGCCACAGCTCTCCAAGGTCAGAGGAGAATTTCCATGTGATCCAGTATCTGTCTACTATCTGCAAAGTGCGTTTATTTTACCTTGGCATGTGTGACAGAATTTCACACAGTCTTATCTGCTCTGTTTCTTGCTGGTGTGGACTATCAGCCACACAACCTACAGTGCTCTAGCAAGGGCCTTGAAAATTCATGATGGAGTACTTAATCTGTCATTGATAAGGTCTTTGACAAATGTATTTAAGATAGTGACCTGTTCAGATACTATTACAACTGGAACTAAGCGGGAGATGGCTATTTGCTTAATATTTCCTATTATCTCTTCCCAAGCTATGAACCAAGGCAGACCTATGAGTCTTAAAGCAGGGAAAACACAGGATCAGAGCAGTGTCTTCCACAGCCATATACAAATCAAATAAATGTACAAATAAATATTTCAAAGGAAATCAACTCATGTTATAAAACACCAATTTTTAACATTGGTGGAAAATCTAGTTGCTTCTTAGCAGCATTTTTTACTTTTTATTTTCATTACATGCCATACCCAGTTCAAGACTTGAATCCTCTATTTTGAGGGTGAGCTCCTCCAGCTGATGTATTATAGCACATTCCTCTCATCCCATTCCCTCTCAACACAGCACCTGAGCTTCCAGGTGTTTCCCATGTGCAATATCCTACAATCTTTGTGTTTCACAGGAGTCTGGTCATATATAAAAAATATGGGCATCTCGTCATGTCAAATGATCTATACTCTTGCTGTAGGAAAATTAAGCAGTTTTGTTTCACTTATTAAATTATATTAGTTCTACAGTAGGAGCAGTATTTCTCATTTATTATGATCTTTTCTCTTCTGATTGGTGATGATTTGTTTTCATCTTTCCTTTGTAAAATGACCTAATGCTCCATGCCCTTCTCTGAGTGCAAACCAGGAGTTATCTGCTTCAGCTGATTGATTTTGTTTGTTTGCACTGAACACTTTGCTGCTGTTGTAGCGGTATAAGTGTGTTTATTTCAGAAAGAATAGGATGAACGAAGTGATGTGGTGTCACTATTATGTGAGACAACACAGAATGGCTTTGGATTTTAATTTTATTTGTTTATTTTGCTGAACCACTACTGAAATGACAAACATATTAAGGACAGCAAATCCAAAGAGCAGCTACCATAATTCAGTTGCTGACTTTTAAAACTCTAAGTAAATGTTTGTATCTAGAAAACCTCAGAAAACAGTAATGAAAACAGGCTACGTCCGGCTATGGATTAATTTTTATACCCTTCAAACTACATATGCTCAAACATATGAGCATCTCCCCACATAAAACATTAGAACAATTATGGCTTCCCACACTTTACCAGTTAGAATGTCTTGAAAACCACTAGTGCATTTGCTGGAGACAGTAAGATGAGGTAGAGTAGGATTTGCCTTAGAGGACTGATATTTAACCAGCCCTTCCCTGTATTTCTGAGCTGAATCTGGTCCTGGAAGAACTGACCTGAAGCCCTAATACAGAAAGATCCTCAATGTGCTGGTGAGGAGCAGCCCTTTCAGCAGATTCCTAGAGATGCCTACATATAGAGGCACTGCAATGGGGCCTTTAGGAGAACCTGTGAAAAACAATGGTTATGATTTCCGTCTTTGAATGGCGGCTAAGAAACAGCAGGGAATGCTTTGTTTAGAAAAAGCCTGTCAGGGACTAAAAGTCATGGAGAAGTGTCACTCTAACCTCCACGGTTAATTGGAGCTGGGAGAAATGAGGGGAGGAAGGAGAGTTTACAAAAAGATATCTTGTGAGAAGGAAAGGTAGATCCAAAGATCTGTGCTTCTCTCTAAAAGGGTTAAGAAGTCATAGCTGTCAAGCAGTAACTATTGATGTCAGATGCCACATGGACATTCTTAAGGAAGTATATTAAATATGAGCAGTGGGGCAACAAAGAAACACCAAATATGTCTGTTAAACAAATAAAGTTTGAAGAGGTTTTTGAAGTGAGAGCTTCAATACAGACTGCCTAGCACTAGGACTGCAATAGCTCAGCTGGTGTAGTCAGGGGTGCCCTTGAAAAATGCAGTTCTAGGAGCTCAGAACTTCCCTGCGCAACAACTGGGAGTTGTTTTGGGATTTTTTTTCTCATCTTGAATGGCCATAGTGAAACACAGGAAGTTCCACCTGAACATGAGGAAGAACTTTACTGTGAGAGTGACAGAGGAGTGGTAGAGGACTGGAAGAGTTTTCCAAGCGTGGTTGTGAAGTTCTCCTTCTCTGGAGATATTGAAAAGCCATCAATCCTCAGCAGCATGCTGTAGGGTACCCTGCCTTAGCAGGGAGGTTGGACTAGACCAGAATTATTCTTCCAGACCTTTCCTTGCCTTTATGTGTGTGTAAGTGCATGCTAATTTGTTGTGAAAGTTCATATATTCCTTACAGAAAACTGAACTAATCTAAACTAATCTGAACTGGCATGAGTAGCTTTATTTATATCTGCATTGTAGATGAATGAGCAAAAGGGATATGTAAGTTCAGATTTAAGTAAAAAGAATTTTTTAGTATACTTTAGTAGAGCCCACAATCTTGGATGCACTACATACTATTTCTAGTCTATTCAGGATATTCTAAGCAATGGAATTTCACAATGTGGTGCCCCCTGTTTATTACGTGGCTTATTGGTTGCATTGTGCTAACATTTCAGAACTCCAAAATTGTTTCCAAAGTAAAGAATAAATCTCTACTCACTCCTTGACATGGTTTATTGTTTTCCAGTCTGTGGCTCAGACAATAGTAATTATAAGACAGAATTAAAAACAATCAGAAAAGTGAGTAGTAAGAAATCCTGTCCTCATAACTGCACCAACATTCTTCTAAGTGATGATTTTAACCCTCCTAGCAATGCTATAAGGAGGACACATAGGGGTAATCTGAATACTAATATAGAGAATCCAGGTAACAAATTAGCTTTTCATGTATGGCTAGGGGTAGAATATTGTTCTTTGCATGCCAAAGGTTGTCTCGTCTCACGAATACCTGCATTCACCATGAGAGGAAGCCAGTAGTAACTGCTAAATATTTCTAATGATAAAATAGCCATTATCTGTGAAATATTTTGTAACCTTAATATTCCACTTGTAAATACTTGTGTTATGAAATGTTTTGCAATTAATTTGTTAAACAAAACTGTATTAATTATTCTGCATGTTGCTGTAAAACAAGCAAGAGAAATTGTTCCCATTAGGAAGCTAGAGGAAAGCCTTATTTATGACAGCAGGGTTAGCATGCTGATTCTGTTTTCAAGAATGAGCTATTGGGTTTCTGAAAAAGGTCAGCAAAACTTGTAAGGTGCCATATCCAGAGCAAAGGCTTTTGTAATGAGGGCTTACCTCATTACCTAATGAGGGTGGGAAACAAACTCTGGGAAAATACGAATTTTAGTCAGTGTTTTATATGTTTCTTGATCCTGTTCATCAGAGGTTTTATTCACTCAGTAAACTTTGAAAGATTTTCAGAAAACCTTCTGGTTTTGCCCCCCCAGGAAACCTGAATTATCTCAATATTTTTAGTAGATATATACACTATATATGGGAGATATGTTTTGTATATTTCATTACATATCTTTCTATGGAAGCTATTTTCAGGCATAGCTGTTCTATGGAGGTGACATTTTCCTTTCCTTGCCAAGGAAGCAAGGAGGTTTCATGAGTTTTCCAATAGCCTTTGGAATGCAAAGAGCAATAAAATGCTGAGTCAGAGCCCAGAAGTGAGGAACTTAAAACCATATTCCTTCCTCAAGAATTTTTTTACAGAAACTGTCTTGCATTTAATTTATCCGTGTATTTACTGATTGCTTGGCCTAGAACAACGTGAAGTTGCCTCACTACATTTATTATAGGACACAGGTAATGTGTCTACAGAATGTGCACTGCTGCCTAGTGAATTGCAGTTGTGCTAAAAAAAACCACACTTCTTATGAAGCTAAGTTCAAAAAAAGAAATCATACTTCAAACACAGTGGTGAAATTAGTTATATAATGTAAAAATAGGCACTCATAAAATCTAATAATAAGAATTTATTCATCACACTTAGTGAACTTTAAAAGATTTGTTTTGTTTAGATACCCACCTGTAGACCTCTTTCATCTGGAAATTGAAATTTCCATAGGGTGCTATGCTTCTTGATTATTTTTGGTCATTATTTCATATTTTGCTTCTCAGAACAGAAATGCCATGGCCACAGTCTATTTCAGATTACGTTTTGATCTTTATTTATTTTCACTCCCTCTTTTCATAATATTTGAGTGTTTTTCCAAAAGACAGCAGAAAATGCAAAGCCTTACAAAATGAAAAGCAATCAAAGAACACTTTATGCCACTTCAAGCCTTTTCTGCCTGCTCAGAACACAGTAAGACAAGGTTTCTTTGCTTTGTAAGAACATATCCTACCCCATGGCTGTTGCTTACCTTGTTGTTGCTCTGCTTCTATATATTGACAATAGATACTATAAGACAATAAACACACCTGGTAGATTTTCGCTGCCAGTTTTATGAAATTAATTATCTTTTTGTTACTGGATTTTCCTACGGTGCCTATTTTCTATCTTCTACTGGCAGATGTGTTCTCTAGTAGTGAGCTCCTGAAGAGTGGCTTTGCACTGATTGACATTAAATAGTTCAAAATGTTTGCCATCATCAACTTAGTTCAATTCTTATCACTGAACTGTATCATTAAAATTATTTCAAAGAATGTTCAGAACAAAGAGAATGCAAGTTTTGTGTAAGTTTAGTAAGTTCTACAAAGTAAAATGAGGTATTATTGTAATTCACCATCTTTATAAATCTGTATCACCTTCTCTTTTTCTGAAACTTTCACTACTGTTTTTCTGCTGGACATTTGTTATCACAAAGTACTACTTTCATCAAAGTAGGATTTCATAATGGTCAAGGTCATTTTGCATTCTGTTTTCTTCAGTTGATCCTTACACAGGTTTTCAAAGCATATAGAGTATAAAGCAAGAAATTGCAAGGCTCATCCAGTTTAAAAATAAATCTTGGGCAACAGACAAAAAATCTTAGCTGGATTCATCATATTATACAATAGAGTTAAATTAGCTGTTTTCAGGAAGAAAAACATTATTGTGCACAAGAGACTGTACCAGTGGAAGAGTGGCATGGAAAAAAAAAAACAAACCAGCAATCTCTTTTACTTTTGTGAAATCACTAGAACAACAAATACCAAAGCGAACTTCATAGCGAGAAATGCATTTTGCCTAAAGGAATCTTTTTATGAACCCTTGTGATTTAACAGAGGAGTGTTTAAGTAACTCCTTTAATAACAACAAAAGTTTGACTTCTCCTAAGGAAAAAGAAAATCCCTCCAGCAAATTAGGAGTCCCCTTTGCTGTACCCCGCCCCACCAGTACAATTCCAGGCCCCGATCAAATTCAATCTCTTCTGACAAATTTATAAGGCCTCTTCCTGTCAGCACTCTTTAAATGCTGATGGGTCTTTGCTGAAACACCTGTATTGCACAGACTTTTACACTGTCTGCTTACACATTTTATCAAAAAGTAATGCACATCTCCCAAAAAAATTGGAGCATGTGGGTGACACACAATGGTGTGGGCAATTTTGTTCGGATGGCATGTACCTCTGTAATCATGGGTGTGGGTGTGTATGGCTCTTGGGGTTAATTGCAGAAAGGTTTCTAGAAACATGCAGCTGTTTATTAACAATTTCTAAGCATCTGATACTGTGGTTTACTTGTATTACTGCTATTGAATTTTGAATGTATAGTTTAATTGCATGTCATTAATAAATTAACAGCCTCTTCACTCTTGATTTGGTAAACTATGAGGTCTTCTTTCATTGTGACTAACCTCTGTATCTGTAAAAAAATAAGATTTAGGAGACTGTGACAGTATTGTTTTAGGGCTTATTTGATTCATGACAGAGAGAAAAGCCTAAAAGTTGTTCAAACCTGCTCAGATAGTAATGGTCTAAGCATCTTGAGAAGTCACCACAGCATTGCAGGATTACTTAGGATCATTGGAGTTTCTCTGGGCAATTCATTTTACACTTCAGATTGTTTTGTGCTGAAGCAACAGTGTGCTAAGACTGGGATTCATAAATCAAGTGAAAAGCATAAAACTGGGACAGAAGGTAAGTAGGCATTAATACCTGACACCACTGAAGCAAGAATGAATATCATCCATAGGTATTTACACCTCAGCCTCGTTTTGTGGCTAGCACCCCATTACAGGCTTTGCCACTGATTAGGACCTGATGTTGTGCTTGGCTTGGTTCCCTGTTTGGGGTTTGCTGTTGAAGGTGCTCATGAAGAGGGCAGGGAGAGCCACTTTCAGGTGGGGCAGCTGTCACAGGGTTCCAAAATTCCTGTCTGTTGTCACTCACCTATAAACTGTTTCTATGCCATGTTCCACTACTGGTATCGCTTTCATTTACATTTCTGTGCAAATGTAATCATACTAGGATGTTGTGGAGAAGATCTTCTGCAAACTTGATAACTTAAGTATTATTGTGAATCACATTAACAAAACCTTTTTCTGCTTTTTGTCACAATTCTTTATACAACAGACTTGGAAAGGTACCACATGGTGAAACAGTCTCCTTATAACACATGCTGCACCTTGTTCCCTTTAACTTGCACAGACAAGAAAAAATTTTTAAAATATTGTATGTTTCCTTCATAAGTTTTCCTTTTTCCTTTTCTATATCACCATGTCCGCACCTCGTCACCAAAACTTCTAAAAACTTGCCGTGTTTAGTAAAGACTTTTTGTTTGAAAAAAATATTTGTTTTAAAAATTATGAGTGTAAAGTATGCTTGCAATATGATTAATGGAGAGATGTTTAGCTGGCTTACTGCAGGTGTTTAATTGAGTTCAGAAGACCTAGGTGGCCTAGTTGCTTCCCCCACTAGATTGAGTAGATCTCCATGACCAGCTAAGGACCTTACACACCCAGTACACAGGCAGACCTGAATTTTATACACCTAATGTATAATGAACATACCTATGAATCTGGAGCAGACTCCCCAGCCTTTCCTCTCAGTAAGTACTCCCTAGGAAGGACACAGTTTATTCCCACAAATGAGGTTCAGGGACTCCCATGCAGCATTTCCTCTTTAACTGCATTGGTAGTGAACATTATGTACACAAATGCAGTATTTGGTGAACTGAAGCAAGCAGAGCCTATGTTGCAAGAATCTTTTGTTTCCCAGCCTCTCTTTTGCACAAAGGAGCTGATGTGTCATCTAGACTTTGATCATTATCTAATTAGGATTTTTGTTTGCTTTTTTTTTTTTTCCAAGAGGCCACATGCCCCCTTTTTGAGGTAAATAAAACAGCATTAACAGGGTTGCTTTGCTGCTGTTTTCTACATCAGTTAAAAGGCAAGCAATCACCAGTCAAACACCACTCAGCAGAAGATCTGAGAGCTGTGCCTGGCCCTCAGTGACACTGCTACTTCAGAGACTCTGCCAGGAGAGAAAATGATGTGAATTGGAGCTTGTGTTAATGTGTTTTCCTCCTCATGAAGCTTATTGTTGTTCAGACGTGTCCCAGAAAGTTAAAGACTGTATTTTGGGCTGCCTAATCTTTTTGGGAATGTAGGTCAGCCTAAAGCAGCAGCAGGATCCGTGATTTTCCACACTGGCCTGCAGGAAATTTAGGATCACAGCAGATAAACAGAGCCCAAGAACATTGACAGAGAGTCAGGAGTGACAGAAAGATGTCAGACGTTTATCTGCTTGACGGAAAAATACATCTGATTGCTGACACGAGCTGACTCATATTTTCTTTTTTGAGGATGGCTGAGATATGATGCATGCTTGCCATGGAGCTAACTTGTAAGATTTTTACAGCAACTTGGCACTTTTCTTTCAAATTATTGTTCTTCAAACACTCAGGGGCATTTTGAAATGACGAGAGAGGTACTTTGCAAAGACCAAGAAGAGGAGAATAATCTCATATGAATGCTGACTGAATTGACTGAATTTTTAGGCTTGCCTGAGATGTTTTTTGATGGGCTCCTGTTATCTCCGATAATCTTTGGAAGTGCAACAATAGCTGGAAGTGTGTAGCAACAAAAATCTTCTTTTATTGTGAAGCACTTCCAGAGAGCCTTGGCTGAGTGCTCATGAGTGACATCTGCAGAAATGCTGCCTAGTGATACCAACCCTTCCTACCCAAACCTGGCTTTGGTGTGAAAGGATAGAAATGGGAGGAAGCTTTATCCATCCAGATTATTAAGAGACATGATGGACATCTATTAAGCAGAAATGCTGTAAAGAAAGTCTGCCCTGTAAGAATATTTTTGCTTACTAATTATTCCAGTAAATAGCAGTATTAGGAGGATGTGTAAACAACACCAGCAGCTGATACTTGCAAGGCTCCTGAGAAGGATCATGATATTCAAGCCTTTTGCTTTCACTACTTTATCAGATGATTCCAGAGGCTGTGGAGAAACAGCTTCTGCTCTTCTGAGTCATGGTTTAAGAGTCTTATGAATTTTAAAATCATAGTGGGAACTGTCAGAACTACCTTATCTGCACTGGCAATTTCTAGTTGCTCTCAATGTCGTGTGCTTACTCACACAAATGTATGGAGTCAGGAGTGCTAGAAGGAAAGAGATTCCCTGTTAGGGATGTAGTCCTTAAAAACTTTGTTTTGTTACAGCACCTGGGGTGAAGTGGTTTTGCTGTCTTAATGGTGTTTGGGCAAATAGAGTATGGCATGAAGTGTACTCACACTCCTGACTTTTTGGAGGGAAGCCAAGCATCCATCAGGGTCTACAGTGATTAATGATCTGGACTAAAATTATTGAGGTATATAATTAATTTCTATGTTAATAGCAATAGTCTACATGAAAAAGGCAAAAAGAAGGTTTGTTTTATCTCAAATTCTTGTCAGCTTTTCCAAGCATCATTTTGTGGCTCATAGCTTTAATAAGTAGTCAGTACCACTCAGAACAGTGACCCATTTAACACATTAATGTTTGTCCTCATGTGGTTAATAATTGGTCTCTTAAATGGAGTTTGCTGTCCACACATATGAAAATGCTATTACCACTTCACAGCATCTTACTCTGATTATTGCATGTTTTTATGTTCATCACTAGAGCTGAATTTTAATGAATATGTGAGATATTCCTTTCTAATACCTACAAGCAGTAGGTCAGCACATGGTGAGTTTTATTTAGGTATATATTCATCGTGATTTGGGTTTGTAAATTAGAAAAATAAAATATATATTATAGTTGATTTTATTATCTTTTTGACAGTGAATTGAAAAAGCAGAGCTTGCACTGATCCTTCATTTCACAGTATTTTCTTCTTCAGTAACTGTGTGCTACTGTTTAAAGGATGCTGATATATTCTGGTAATAGGATGGATACATCTGACTGTTGAAATACATTAAAGCTCTTCTCTCTGTTTTATCTTTTTTTTTTTTGCCTAAATAGCTCTTGCAAATTTTTGTCTCATATATTTATATATAAACACACACGCAACACATACATGTACACCCTGCCATATCACAATATTTCCCTTTTTCTGTGAGAGATTTCAGTCTATAACAAATTGTTGACCTATTTTTTGTTTTACTTTAAATTAGTTTTAATAACTGTTCCTGTATTTATTCAGTGTAAATGTATCCAAGCATCCTTAGACTCTGAAGGGAACATTGTTGAACTAATAATAATGTTTCAACTAGTTAGCATCAGAGAATCTGGAAAATTCAAAACACTTTGGAGTTCATGAGAAAGTTGGAAAAACTATAGTTTTACACAGCTTCCTTGCAAAGTAACCTAGAGACAATAAAATAAATGTTTGAGCACAGAGGGAAATTTGTCTTTTCAACTTGCCTCACACCTAATTATTCTGTAAGACAAAAATAAAACTATTCACAGTTCTGTGAACTAAGTTAAGGTATTAATGTGTTAGGCTACCAGAGTCAGGCTGAAACAGCATGATAAAAATAGCAGCATTGTGTTCTGGCAAATTAAGACGACTTTTGAGTGAAGGCTGGGTTGAGTCTCATGACTAGTTTCAGGCATCTGAAGGCACCCGAGTGAGACTCCATAGTGGGACTTCCTCTCCTCTTGCCTTTGGCTATCCCCAGGGGAAGCATCCTGGCTATATTAGCCTCTTTGTAAAGACTGGTGAGAGACACCTCTAGATGGCAATTTAGCACATTAAAGATAAATAAGGATAGATGTCTAAGATACATGAAAAATAATTGTCTTTTGGAACTATTTCTCTCATTTCTCCATTAAAGACAAACCCTGGATGATTTTAATTGTTAGTTGAACCTTTTCCCAGGAAACTGCTCTACTTGTTTTGCCTGTTCAGCTCCATCCAGTGAAAAACCCAGTGTTAACTACAAAACACAGCAAGGTCAGGAAAAATATTCCTTTTTCCACCATTTAAATTTAGGCACTAATTCCATAACATAATATTTTATTTGAAGTTCAATGATTCTAGGTCTTGCATCTGAAGCTCCCGGAATACAATTTTACTGTTTCTTAAAATGGATGTACTAGACTATGCAACCTCTGAGATGATTAGGAGTTTTAAGGGTCTTGCTGTGTCCTTTATGTTGCTATTAATCTTTTTTCACATAATACTTCACTAGCAGTTTTTATATTTATCATTACTCTAGGTATTACCTCCTATTCCAAGGCAAATCTTTATTAACTTTATTATAATTGCTATTGTTCTTTCATTATTTGCCTGTGTATATATACATATAAAGATTAAATTAAAATACCTTATTTCTTTTAGATTTCTAAATATATTGCTATTAAACACAGTATCAGAAAATTAGGGCTTTGTGGTCAAAGCTTCTGTTGTTTTAATTATACAGTTTGAAAAACATAAATTTCTTCTGACAAAAAAATTCATCACCTGTGAAAGACATAGATGATGAATTATTCAGTCTTTCTTACTAAGGTCACTGTAGGTGTATTCCCCACTGTACAGATTTTAGATAATTCTACTTTAGAATTCCCACAAGATGCAATTTTTATTTCCTACTTATCTGAGTGGCCAACATTACTGTCTCTTCAAGTTCATTATCAGAGTTAGCCCTTTGAACCCACTTTTAGTAGTATCATATGTTGATGATATGTTTGGATATTCTGAGAAAAAGCAAATTCTACTCTGATGAATCATGTATCTTGTTTCGTACTTCCAAAGGAAAAAAAAAAAAAAGACAAAAAAAGAATTAATTTAAACTGCTGAACTTGAAGAGAATGCTATAATCCTGCTATATTTGAGAAGACTAAACTATTCTAATCCCACTTCTAATGTTCTAGATATAACTTGATTCAGTCTCTCAGAGCAAAGCAAGCTGACACAGTCAAGTACTGTGTGGATGCACTGATGGGATGCTCAGGAGCGTTAATAGCTTTTTATCTGTACTTTGTGCATTACAATCTCTTGTTTCGGATATATACTTACTTAGAGCTGTCTACTACTCTATCCAAATGCAGATAATTTTATAGTGGTCTCAGGGTATTTTGTGTAGGAGGGATGCATTTCTTGATTAAATATAATCTTGACGGACTACCAATAATGGCTGAGGTATTAATTTTAATATGAAACCCCTATATAGTTTGAAGCCTGCAAATATTTCCTCAGATGCTGAGCCAGATGTTATGCTATTTTTTTTTTCAGTGACACTCTGCATGATCAACTGTAGAGCAGTCTTACAGGAAGGTCTTAAACTTTGAGATTAATTTTTAACTATAATCTAACAAGGCCTTAATGTGTATACTCCTGGTGCTGTTTGAGCTATCACACTGCTGGAAGTTATGTCACAGGACCCAGAGGAGTGCTACCTCCTTCTGAAATGGCAGCTGGAGCCCAAGCAGGCTTTCCTAAAATGCCTAAAATTCCACTGGACATCTATATGTAACCACTCAGATTTCTCCCTGTCATAGCTGACTATCACTTCAGTCTGAAGGGTTGATCCCATAAAGATGGTACAAATTTTGTGATGGTGTGAAAGGAGGAAGAGAGGTTATAACTTGTGAAGCTGCAAGGATAGCTAGTTTTCATAACTTGGTTTAAGTGTTTCAGCACGATTCCATCTTGCAGCACACATATTTTTTTTAAGTTAGAAGAAAAACACAATGAAGAAATGGTGAAAAAAAAAACCATCTGAATCAAAGAATTAAAAGTTTTTATTAACAATGGCTTGAAAGGGACTGCACAGTTTTAGGATTGGTTCTAAAAAAATTCTAAACCCAAAATAGGCTGTTTGCTTTACCTACTCACATGTCTCTTTTCATGTAGATTTATTTTTTGCTTGATTTACTATAAACTCCATTTTTCCTTAGTAAGCACTTTCCACAAAAAAGTTTCCAGATGATTTTCTATTTCTTTCCTATTCATTCCCAGATGTGCATATAGCAATGATTACTATTATGGGCCTGAGTTTCTAGAATAAGTTAGTTATGAATTATAATTTTGTAGTTTTATTGTCTATTTTCCCCTGACCAAATTCTCAGCTGATGTCAGTCATGTAGCTTCCTGATTTCACTGGTGCTGTTTGATAGGCTGGACCATTTGAAGAGGTTTCATTTGAAGATCTGATTTCCTGTATGTGTCATCAACCACACACTGCTATACAGGGTAGTTATGCATATTCCAAACTGAATTAAGGTGCTGATACAACAAGACAGTTATAGACATACTCAAGTTTTATGAGGCTTTAAATGTGGCCATGTAGGTAATGCTACTTACCATTAAGTAGGTGTTTTAGTGTTCTGCAGAGCATGAAGTAAATACATTTGTTTAGAAGCCCATAAACTCTCCTAGTACCCTCTAACTGGGCAGTAAATACAAATAATATGTAAATACAAGTACTAGCATAACCAGAGAAGGTATTATTAAAAATAAAATCTACTTTAAAGAAGGGATTGAAAGTGTTCTTTGCCATCCTGACAATTCCCTTCTACCAATGAAGTAGTTGAGTGCTGAGTGAATGGAATAATATCTAAAACCCAAGGGAATGTCTTACTTAAACAGCTTGTGGAAGATCCCAACACAACGGTGGGTTTTGTAATGCGTCTTCTGGAAGTGAAATCACCCAAAAAGTGACTTAGGGAAAGTCAGTAGTCCTCCAGGCCTTAATATCATCCTTAAAAGTGAAGTTGATACATCATTATCAATGTCTTGTTCAATACTGATCTAGTAAGCCTAGAACATGTAAGTTTTGAAAAAAGCAGCCTAAAATCCAATAAAGAGAACACAAGGCGCGTGTAGGAATCTGAATGGAATATGCAAGACCTTTCAGTAACACCAAGCAGAAAATATCATCTGGATAACAAGTTTTTCATCTTGTCTCTATTCCCCATATTCCCAAAAATTTTGTTTAAGTCTCTGGACTCCAGTAAACCACAAAACTTACAAAGAGAAGGAAAAAGGGCTGTTATCTAAAAGCACCCTGTGAAAAAAACTAAGCAGTATTTCTGAGGGACTCTTAAGGTGATTTTGTTTAATCATTTCGTCATTGTAAGCATTTTGAATTCTGATTACTCCAGCAGCAATTAAATGAGTCCAAATAATGGTTCAATTATATTTAGAACAAAATATTCTCTTCGAACCAGAAAAATCAGAAATAATGAAATAAGGATTAATCTGGATTTCATCTAGCACTTCCGGTTCCTCATTATAAAACTTAGAGTGCTATTAATTCAAGTTTTACTACTCACATTGGCAAATATTGGTTTGTCTGTAACAGATGCTGTTTATTTTTATTGTTGCTCATAAAGTTTATAAGGTATTTAAATTTTTAAAAGAGATACTTCTTACAGAAAGTCTTTTTCAGCAAATGCTCAGGACTAAGAAATCAGGTTTAAAAGAAGGATCAGTGATATGGAAGGCGTGACACTTTCCATGTTACTTGTACATGGACCATACCCTAAGCACTTCCCTCTACTCATTTTCTAATGTTTGTTCCCATTTGTGAAAGCACAGATTAACTGCTGTCATATTTATTAAAATTTAACTTGTTTGTTTCCTGGAATAATTTTATTACCCAGCATATCTTAGCAGATATGAATAAATATTTATACTTGTTATCTATATGAATTAATTTATTGTTAAGAAGCTTTTCTGGAGCAGGAACAGAACTAGACCAGTGAACAAGCTGTGTCTCATCAATATGTTAAATTATAGATGGCATTTTTCATGTAAAATGGACACAAATAACACATAATTTTAATGACATTATCATCTGTGTTCAAAGATGAAAAATTCAGACCAAAAATCTCCAAGTTTCAGTCTTGAGATTAGATTTTTAAAGCGGAAGATAAAAATCCTAGACAAGCTGGATTCAAGCTGGATAAACAGTACCTGAAATGTTGTAAAATGCCCACATTTAAAAAAAAAAAGGCAAACCAAACAATCAGCCAACAAAATAAACCAGCCAAGCCAAAACTCCAAACCAACAATTTTTATTTTTTTGTTACAAAAGTATAAGCCAGTGTATCTGGCAGAACTTTGCATCTTTTTGGCTGGAAAAAGGATATCAGAAAATAAAACAAAAGAGGAAAAGAGCCTACTTTTCACAATATGAAAGATTTTATCATGTGCTATGACAGAACCTATTCCCAGTGAAATTGTTTTCATATCTGGAAAAGGAAGTGTTACTTTATCTGTGCTTTACTTTTGTCTCACTAGAATGCAGTGTAAAAATAAATTGTCAGGTCTTTTAACAATTATTTTTATACCTGGTGGTTTAATTTTTTACTTACCATAAACATTTATTTCTCCATAGAGAGAAAGTATACCAACAGAGTATATGTTAGAGAGGAAGTTAAGTGGAGGATGGAAAAGCCTAAGCTAGTTAAAATTTATAGAAATTTTAGCATCAAAACTGTTAGAGAGCTCATCTTATGTGATTACCTATCTCCCAGGAAATGTTCACTGACTCCTGAAATGCAGCTTTCAGTCTTATTATGCAAACAACATAAGATGAGAAAATTCTCATCCTTACCATGATAACTGACAAGGTCGAAGTTGTTTAGTCAAATGAAGATTTTTTCTATACCAAAGTACCCTTGTATTCAAGAATTGAACATACTTAAAGCATTTGACAAATCTACCCACAGGTAAACTTGTTTTCTCTGTAGATTGACATGACCTGGTTTCAAGAGTCGTACAATAGCAGCAACTCATATTCAATTTAGCACTTCCATTTTTGTATTAATATTTTTTAATGATAGCATATTTTGTACTTTTACCACTTCAGAAAAGAAGAAAATATTTCTACATGGATACAAGCACTGTGTAAATGTCCTGCAGGGCTGACCTAAAGAGAGTATTATGAAAACTTTCTGTATAACTTCAGACATGAGACTTACGGTACCATGTTTAGAGTGGTACAAAACCTCAATTTAATTTTGTTTTCCTATTAAAAAAGCCAAAATTGGGTCAGATTTTGGTTTTAGACCCTTGAGTGATAGAACTGAATCCCTTTTTATTCTGAATGATACATTTTTTTCCAGCTAACTTCACAGACAAATTAAATTGGCACTATTTTAAAAGAGACACATCCTGACCTTTTTGACATCTCAGGTAACATCTTGGTTAAAGTTACTAACTTTGTGGCTGACAGGTATGTTCCTCTGCTAAGTTCATGGAAGAATTTATCAAGATAACATTGTATTACACAAGTGATGAAAACGTTCTTGATTGTAGCGTAAACACATAAATCATTTTTCTTCACCCTGACAAAAAGCCATACAATCACTGTATTCCTGGTAATGTTTTTCCTGAGTGTTTAGAAGAACTTAAGCCCCTTTCAGTTTAGTTTCTTTCTCTCTGGTAGGTCTGGTGAAACTTTTTGTTGTCATATACTGTCAAGAGTAATTGCAGAACAGACAGGTCTTTAAATTTCTTCTAAAATATGCAAGAAATTACATGAAATTAAAACTCTTTCTTATGTGTTACATCTACACATCATCCCCAGAAATTTCATTTCCAGGATTAAGAAAGTAAGAACAAATCTTGCAGCTTTTCAGTCTCAGAGCATCAGAGAAAAGAAATATGAAACAACTTGGCTATAGGATGACCTCACCAGACTGAAAGTAAGAACCCACCACTCGAATTGTAGTGCAGTTCTACTGCTTATCAGATGTCAGTCACCAGCAGGGCAGCTCACCCTTGGCTAAATCACAATCCCCTTAACAGACTATTATTTCATTTGCTGGTGAACTTCAAAGTGAATGTTTCACAGATGATTCTGTGAAGGCTGCCATTTGACAGCTTAGGTTGCTTCTTTGCAAATGAATCTGTTTCGATTTAGTTTTCTTACATTCTAGTTATTTCTTATATCTAGCATCCTCTCTAGAAATAGAAATTTCTTTGACAGTCATAGCCTAAAATCCCTTTAGTGATCTTCTATGAACACACACAAAAGGATAAAATAAAAATAAAGCAGCAAGAAGTTAAAACTCTGCACAAAATTCTCTCCTTTGTGTTTCCACATGCATAACCTACATCTCCACTTATCGACACTGCCTTAAAAATATAAGTAGCTGAAGAAAAGCAGTGGATAGCCTGCCTTATCACCTAACCTCTGCAGCCAGAGATTGGGAGTAGGGGCTCATGGGTTGTGAGGACAAAAAGATGGCAAAATATCATGAGCAAGGAGACTGCACAGGAAGGTAACTTTTCTCTTGTATTACCTGATCTGTACTGCTCAGCTACATGTCTTCCGACAATATGTGTATATATTATGTATATAATATGTATTTACTAATAAATATAAGGTTAATATATATTCAAAAACATATTTTTCATGTAGCTGTTCAGTTCATGAATTTGCATTTTGTTTAAGAAAAAGCATACAATATAAAAGGTCTGTCCATTTCATTTCATCATAAAAGTGAGCTGGGTAGGCATTTTATCTAGGTTTTTTTTCATGGGACTTTAAACAAAAAGAAAAAAAAAACTGTTTGAAATTTTCTTTCTTAAAGTAATCAGAAGATTTTCCTGAGTGATCTCATTTAAACAATTGCTCCAAACATCCCTGTTCAGCAATTTGTGCAGTTTCATTTTAAAACCGGTTGCCATATTCTCTTACTGCTATCTTTGTAAAACCATTTAGAGCTTTACCCTCTGACAAATATGAGAATTTCACCAATTACCCACTTTAGTTATTCATGGACTACTTAGGATTCTTTGAGTCATTATTAATTTTCTCCTGCTTTGTTCTCATGTTGTATATTTACAGACTGAAATGATACGTGTACTGAATTGGTAGAATGCTGTAACAGCCAAGACTCCTGAAGAGCATAATATCTTTGGCTACAGAAGATAGACAAGCCCGGAACCTCTTTACTGAGTTATGCCCAAACACATATCAAAATATTGGCATCAGTTAACACCACATGAAATATTAAATCCATATTCAAATAAAAAGTTTCAGTTGACTTTTTCTGTGTTTGTTTAGGCAACACTTCTAAAAAGGTCTTATCAACCACACTGATTGTAAATTCATTAATACATTTTTTCCCAGCTTTGATCTATGACTATTCTTTAGTTTTACACAATATATAATATACTAGTTTATTGATCTTTAGAAGTGTTACCCTTATCTAAGCTTGGACTTTAATTTTTGTTCAGTGATCTCAGATTTTTAAATTAAGATAACATTGTTGGAGCCACATACGGTCTAAGGAATGACTAAAGAATAGTCTGATATTGCAAAGAGAGACAGTGACAGCTCTGTCTTTTTAGCCAATGCAACCTCTTAATTTTCAGCGCATTAAAATGTCTGAAATAAGCCCTTTATCAGGGATCTTTACTCTGTCAGACATTTTCATCTCAAAACCTTTGCCTCTATGTAATATGGAGCATGGGAGCTGTGTACATGTGGTGTTTGAAAAAAAAAAAAATAAGTTTTCTACCAGAATACAGATTTTTCTTTAGAAGTGTTGTTTCTGTGCTTCATGGATGTTACAGATTTGTTGGACTTCAGGATGGAAGATGATAGTTCCTGAGTTTTCCCAGCACTGTATTCCAGAGGGTAAATTCAAAGGTCATTCTCTAGGGGAGAATAGAAACACAGAGAAATGACACAGCTGAACCATATTTTTCAATGTATCTATTTGTATTTATAGAGATACTTCTTTATATAGTATTTCAGATGTCAATCAAAGATATTTCCACTTTCAAAATAATATCTGGTTTTATTATTATTTTAGGCATTTTCTATTTTGACAACATCAGCATCTTAGCTGCAGGAAGAAAGCTAATTTGGGGTACGGCGAAAGAAAAATACCATTATATTAAAAAGCAAATTTTGTGTCAAAATGTTCTCCTGAATACATTTAGCCAATCTAGATGAGAGGATGACATAACCAGGCACTTTTTAAGGTGCTTTTTTCTTGTTTGGAATCTCTATTCTTAACTAAAACACACTAAAAAACTCTGTTTCTGTTCTACTCTGTACTTAACCCTGACGCAAAAACAAGAGCAAAGCTCTTGACTGATATTATTCAAAACTGTCCTCCACATGTGTTTTCATGACAACCAATCAACTTGTGTTACAAAAATGTACAAACTCTTTTGATACCAACATATCCTTTTGAAGGTCCCTAAAGGTGGTTTACAAGGACTTACACTACAGCATCTGAACAGGAAAACAAAACAATTCTTAGTTATTATTTTTACTAGGAAATACAGAGTTTAGTTTGTTATTGGTAGAATTCATTACAGACACCACAAAAATGAGTTAGGATTTACATAACTTCAGATATATTTGTAAATACATTTGTTCCATATATTTTCAGCAGTTTTATTACTAATTTATTTAGAAGTAAAAGCTTGTACAAACTCAGAAATCTGTAAAAAGCACCTGGAAAAATGACATAAAAAGAATGACCATAGAATATTAGATTAGGTAAAGGCTGGGAGCCCTTGTCCTGTTTGTAAGATATCACCAATAAGAAAGCATCTTCAATCCAGAGATTGAAGACTCAGCTTCTAATTACAGTCAGGCACATCACCTTTTAAAGACTGCTGTAACTGTTTTTTAATTATTCCCTCATGTAACTAGGAAATGAGAAAGAACACAATGAACTTTGCTGGCCTAGTGTCATGAATTGTGCCATGTTATATCCAACTGTCTGCAAAAAAAAGTTTAGCTTGAGTATTGTGAATAAAGATATTGAATAATAACATTAGAATGTATGTCAGGCTGTTCATGAATAGTCTGCCACCTAAAATAATGGGAGGTTTTCTGAGTAGGTATTTGCAAAAAAAAAGAATCAGTAAATCATAGCATCTTTATGTCTGAATAACAATTAAATTCCATAAAAGGATATTTTGAGAGTTGATCTGCAGTGCTGATCAACACATGTCTGAAATCTCTGTGGTTTTGGAACGTGATTAATTGAAAGGACTCTTCTAGTTCAAGCGAATAAGCATAAGTTATATAAAAGGAGTAGGGCCAAAAATACATTTTAGTCCTTCTTTGATAATTCTGCCATGTCTTACGGAAGATTCAAGGGTCAATCTCATTCCTCTGGAAAAAAACCAAAACTCCCCCACACCTGGAAGGTACTTTTTCCTTTTTCCCCCCCATTTTGTTTACCTAATATCAAATCTTTTGATTGTGACTGTTGTCCGCCATGTAAAAGGTACATATAAAGCTTGCACAGCTTGAGAAGCAATTTCTTTCTGTAAAACACATCCTGTGAAATAGTCACTCTTGTGAAATCATCAGGACATAATGGTGCAAACAATAATTTGTGGAAGTCACACGCATACAATTTCCCATGGGTTGGTTGGTTTGTTTGTTTGTCTTACGAGCAAATAAAATAATAATTTTAAAAAATACATACTGTCAAAATGGCTGTCCAAGACTTTGGATAGTGAAACACTTACAAGTATTAGGAGATAGAATCTATGAAATCAGCTCTTAAAAAGATTTTTTTTTTCAGAATAAAATATTGCTACAAAGTAAATACCTTGTGATAGATGACTGCATTATTATCTCTTTGAGCACTGGTGTATATCAATAACATAGTTATATTTAAGACAGGTTTCATTTCAGCATCATTGATTTGTTCTTCATTTTCCAGGCCATCTGCAAGAGCCATGTACCTCATACTGCTCAGCAGAGGGGCAGAATCCTTTTCACTAGAATCAACATTTCTACTGTCTGGTAAGGGTTTGATAAGTTGAATGGATTTTAGACTTTTTTAGTCTTAATATATTACTAAATTTGTTCTAGATTTATTTGTTTGTTTGTTTGCTGTATTTGCATGCTGGATAATCAGTTTAAAGATAACGCTGCACTAGACAAATTGATCCAATTTTTGCCTGCCAGCACTTCAAAAAGAATGTTGAATTCCCTACTGTCTTCTCTAACATTTATTTCAACGAAAATTGTAAGGAATTTTTAAGACTTTAAACCATATCATTTCCACTGCAGAATAACACATGGGTAAGTAGTCAGCTGACAAGAAGGGCTTTTTCCCTACTTCTGTGCTAAAACATGTATATACATGAATATATATGAATACCACATTTTCTACTTTACTGTGCAATTCCAGCCCGGCCTATAATCCAAGCATTGCTTGCTCACATTCCCTTTGTAGGCTCTTACAAAGTCCCTTTCTTACACCAGTGCAAGCTTCCCAGACAATTGATGAACAATCAAACTGACAGGGTGGAAGAGCAAATGCCCAGTAGTTTTTTTCACACAGACACTGCTACAAGTTTTTTTAACTGATAATTTCCCTTCAGCCTTGACTTTTTGCAAAATTAATGATTTTATGTCTTAAAATATTAAAATCTCCCACCAGCTCTGTGCATTTGAAATGCCCATGCCATAATCTGCCATCATGTAAGGACAAAGGGTAAACTGAGAATACGACATTCTTAAATTATAATTGTCTTCATATTATAATTCACTGTATGCAGATTGCATTTTTTTTTTTTAATAGCTGAAAGGAAAAATTACATTTACTGTGCTTCAGAAAAGTGGGCCAGATCTGACCTTATGTATGTGAAGACATTTTGGGCAATAGGTTTTCTGATCGGATACAGTTTGCTCTACTTTATAGAACTTTGCAATAGCCTTATCCAGAAAATGTCATTTTGAGTTTAATTAGTTCTGGCATGGTGATTACATCAACAGAAAACATGGCTCTGTATGAGCTATGCAAGGCACTGCTTTGCAGTGTAAGCTCCCACAGAGTTCATAAACTGTGCCTTACTATTATTTGGCAAACAGAAAGACAAAACCACTGTTAGTTGATATCTTTTTTAGTCTCATTAACGTAGCAGTAAATTTCATTGTAAAGTGATGGCATTATTGCTACCTCATCGGACAGTTGGCCTAGTTGTAAAGATGGAGTTACAGCACGAGTGCAGCATGGACACATCAGCCTTGGACGTTACTGAATCTACTTGGCCCATAAAACAATCCCAAACATGGGATAAAGACCCAGAAAGAAAATATCTAAGAAATACAAAATGAGCTCCAGAACATGAAATTGTACTAAAATGCGCCATCACATCTTACACCTATTATGCAAGAGTGAGTAAAAATATATTTGCTTTTCAGCAATAGCATCCAAAAGGTGATGAGCCACACTTTCTTCAAGAGACCTATTCTCATTTTTCTGTTCTTCTCTATGGTTCATTTATTCTTGGTGTAAGTTGTCGCATATTGCTGGTATCAAGCATGATTAGAGATGAAAGAGTAGGCTGGAACAATTGTTGTTTCCTGGAAGCAAAGATAAAACACACTCCCCTTAAAGGAAAATGTTAGTGTTTGTTAGTTATTTTGTTCGGACTTCTTCCATCCTGGAATCTCAGCACATTTAAGTATTCCCCAGCCTCACAGTGGAAAAAAAATTCAAAACAAAACAGGGAATAAGGAAAGAAACAGAGAATAGGAAAAATAATAAGAAATTATGGAGCATATAATTTTGTCCTTTTTAGAAAGCAGTGCTTAAGTTTTTCTTCTCAAAATCTTATTTGTGTACTTATCCTACTTACTCATTCTGCTCCACACTACAGCTACTGGGCACAACCACAGCAGTAGGCTAAGTTCTTCACTGCTACAGTGTATTCTCACACATTTCTGATGTGACTGTTGCAGAAATCTTAACTCTGTTTTTAGTTCCATGTGGAGAAAGGTCTGTGAGAAAATCACAAAAATGAAAATAAAAAAGCAAACCCCTACCTAACAGTTTTAAATATATGGATAGTGGCCAATAATGTCTTGTTCCAGTGCATATCATCCCATCTTATTGGTAGAAAATATGTAGAAATCTTATCAATGAAATGAGCTATATGCTAACTCTCAAAGATGTAATGAAAGGTTTTCCAGAGATCTTAATGAAATGAGGAAAATTATGAAAGTTTATTGATACTGTTGTTGTAGGGTGGACCAGACTCAATTACCACAGTGGAAACAGGTAAAAAAATGGATATAGGTAACTAAAACAGGAGTCACACATGTTTTGAGACAAGTACCAAGACTGTAATCTTTCCGAGCCCTTGACACGTATCCAGTCTTAACAGGTTAGGCATTTATTTTGTCCAAAAGATCTATCAGTGTGCTCCACTCTGTCTACATGGATGAGCAGTCTTGAACTCAGAGGAGTAGCTACCTGAAGGCTGGTCACTGCCTGAGCTCTGTCAGGACACTTCAAAACCACCGTGGTGGTGCCTGATGAGGTCAAAAGAGAGATGAAGCCCCTACATGGACCCCCACATGCATGATATGATGATGAATTCTCTGTGGTTCTTAACACTTGGACATTTAAATAGCATGATGCAGTTTTTTCCATTGCATTTTATCAACTGATTGGTTTATTTACTAGAAAAAGATGGATTAATGTAGGTATATAAATACATGGTAAAAATGGTACTACTTTGTGTAATGCAATTATAACAGTTCACCTTACATACGTCTGCCTGACTTGTGTATACATGATGTATGATCAATACTGCCCTTTTTGACTTGGAGAGCAAGTTTCATATGAACAAAGGAGTCCCAAAAGATTTTCACACCTTACTGTTGAGAGGTGAAGACAAAAATGAATTTAATAGAAAGGAAGTAGAATAGCAATAACTTATAAGCATGTGTTAATGAGAACTCAATCCACAAAGGTGAGCTGGAAATATTTGCTATGTGGGTGACACATTTTATAGGCATTTAAAATGGATTTAAAAGATTAAAAATGGCTGATGATATTTTTCCCTCAAATTTTTTTACAAAAGAGTTTTCGTTCATAGACCAGTTCTAAGTGAACTAAGTGTGGATTTTGAACCAAATGATCTTCTTTTTTCTTTTTTCTTTTTCTTTTTTTCTTTTTCTTTTTTTCTTTTTCTTTTTCTTTTTCTTTTTCTTTTTCTTTTTCTTTTATTTCTTTTTTTTTTATTTTTCTTCCACAACTAGATAAATTGGCTGTTTTTATGTCAGAGGAACTTATATAAAAATATAACCATACCAATGTAAACTCTTCTTCACTATGTTCAAAATAAAGAATACTTTTAACTTGGGATCTGATTCAATACTGAAATATAGAAGAGTAGCCCTTATATGCAGGTAATAGTTGAAATCACAGACATGAATTAAATGATAATAGTAAAGGCAGCACAATTGCATCCATAAATTAGTCATCTGCTAAATTCCCTGAAAGGAGGAAGACAAAACAGTTGTTATGAAAATATTTTATGATATTTCAGTCCTGCAATATGAAAATAGTTAAATAAAAGGATTTTTCTGCTTGACTAAAACAATAGCTGTAAAGCTGAAACAGTGCATGAAATGCAATCAGACTGGAAACTCCTGGAGGGTTAGGTCTGTATATACAACACCAGCATGAGCAGAAGCACTTATAAAGATGGGGGTTTTCTTTATATTTCATACATGAGGTACATATAAAATCTGAGTGACATTCTGAATTTTATCATGAGTGAAAATTTCTTACTATGAATTGATTCTTTTCTCCCCTCTGTCAGTGCTTGTGTCATCAATGCCTCTTGCAGACAGGGGTGGTTTGTAATAGCCTCCTAGATCCTTGCACCCACTCAGTTTGACAGGATTGGGCTCTACTTTTTTTCTCATCCTTCAGCTACTATTTTAAGAGTTCATATGACTGTCATCCAGCATTCCAGAAATCTGTCAAAGCTCAAAGGCAGGAGAGTTTAATGGCAGATAGTTATGAATTGCTATTGCAGTAGGGTTTAAGTTTTAGACTGATTAAAAAAAGCTGTTTTCTCTTCTCTTCTCTTCTCTTCTCTTCTCTTCTCTTCTCTTCTCTTCTCTTCTCTTCTCTTCTCTTCTCTTCTCTTCTCTTCTCTTCTCTTCTCTTCTCTTCTCTTCTCTTCTCTTCTCTTCTCTTCTCTTCTCTTCTCTTCTCTTCTCTTCTCTTCTCTTCTCTTCTCTTCTCTTCTCTTCTCTTCTCTTCTCTTCTCTTCTCTTCTCTTCTCTTCTCTTCTCTTCTCTTCTCTTCTCTTCTCTTCTCTTCTCTTCTCTTCTCTTCTCTTCTCTTCTCTTCTCTTCTCTTCTCTTCTCTTCTCTTCTCTTCTCTTCTCTTCTCTTCTCTTCTCTTCTCTTCTCTTCTCTTCTCTTCTCTTCTCTTCTCTTCTCTTCTCTTCTCTTCTCTTCTCTTCTCTTCTCTTCTCTTCTCTTCTCTTCTCTTCTCTTCTCTTCTCTTCTCTTCTCTTCTCTTCTCTTCTCTTCTCTTCTCTTCTCTTCTCTTCTCTTCTCTTCTCTTCTCTTCTCTTCTCTTCTCTTCTCTTCTCTTCTCTTCTCTTCTCTTCTCTTCTCTTCTCTTCTCTTCTCTTCTCTTCTCTTCTCTTCTCTTCTCTTCTCTTCTCTTCTCTTCTCTTCTCTTCTCTTCTCTTCTCTTCTCTTCTCTTCTCTTCTCTTCTCTTCTCTTCTCTTCTCTTCTCTTCCCTTCCCTTCCCTTCCCTTCCCTTCCCTTCCCTTCCCTTTCTCCTTTTTTTTTATAGTAGCAGTGAGAGAATTAGCTTCTACACCCAATCCTCATATAGGAAAACATGCTCCTATGTGAGGATTAGGATCAAATGTTTATGTCTAGAAGCTCAATAAAGAGCATGATGTTGCATCCCTGAAATTGAAACACTTTAATTATTTAATTATTTATAAGCATGATCAGTTACTGGAATAGTAACAAATCTACAGGATTTAGGCAATCAGGTGTCAAATCATCAAGGCTTTAGGCAGTTAGCATACTTGCTCTCTATACATATTTGAATAAAATATTTATTAAGTTACTTCTAATAACAAATGAATTAATAAAAATGTACTTGCACTGAAATGTTACCAAAATATAAAGGAATGTAATGACTTGCTATAAATAACTAGATTCTTTCTCATTTTGTCAATTAAATGGATAATTAAATGGATAAGAGATGTTAGTAAGAGGCAGAGAACTTCCTCATATCTTAAGTCCCATTTATATTTGAGAATATCAGACTAACAGCATTAAATATATACCATACCTCAGTTGATGTTCTGAATATTTATAAAGTGGAATCTGAAAGGTTTTTTTCATGAAAAGAGCAGGAAGTTGGATTAATGCTGTAATACTTCTTTGAAATATAACAGTATGCCTTTCCTACTTTCTTATTGTTCTCTGGCACACTGTTCCAGGTTATTCAGCAAATCACAGTGAATTGTTCTATTACCCTTCCCTAGGCTGCAAAAAGACATGCCAAAATCTGTTTCAAGAAACCCTGGCTCTGTCTTTTGAGTGTTCTTCAAGGTGACTGCCTTCCTCATGCCATACCCCACAGAACATACCCATTAAGGGATCACCACAGCAGAGAAAGCAGTCAGCAGCAATGAGCACTAACCTGCTCTTGCACTGATTTCAGCCCAAGAAGTGGCTGGTAACAAGATCATAAGCTAATGCAAACAGCCCTTGAGAGCTAAGAGTTCTGGGGAATAGCTCCCTGCATCTGTGGTTCCATCAAAAGAAATCGGGTTGCACTGTCTAGGAGTAAGTGCAAGACCAAAAAATGCTATACTAGGTACAGAGAAATAATGGTGCAATGGAAAAAGTTTAATATATACAAAGAAATCCACATAATATAATTAAAAAAAAATTCAAAATCTGTCAATAGCATTTATCTATTTTGAATCACAGATGATGTTGGTAAACACAATAAATGTGAATGGTTAAAATTACGATTAACTAAACCATCTAGACCAATCTAAGATATGGCTTAGGTTTAAATGGATACTGGTCATCAACAATAAGAAGAAAACTAATAAATTGCTCATGACAGAAAGCAAGAAGAAAATTTCAGCCTAGTAAGGGAAATGCATGAGGTGAGCATACTAAATAACAGCAAAACATCCAGAGTGTGCTGTACTTTTTCCATGCATCCTTATCTAAGTGTCTTAAATCTGGTGGTACACCTTAGTGTTGGAATACATGAGAATGAAGTGACCAATGGGAAGGCTAATAAGTGCAGGATGCCTTGATTTTGCTGCTGTGAAATTATCAGTGAAACTGAGGTTCGTGATCTGAACTTTTTCTTCCTGTCATCAGGAAAAAGGATTAATTAACTTCTTCTTTTAAAACAGAGATGTTGGTAGACCAGTCATCCAGGAAACATGGGGCCTGACTGGAGAGCAGCTGAGTCCTCATGGTCTGGTCTAGACAGGGATTATTTCTCCACCTTTTGTTTTGCGGAACAAAATTTGATGCTAATTGGGTTATCAGTAGAAAAATATAAGTAAGCCTTGCTCTGTAGTCTGAGGGGTGTTAGTGAAAGGTTCAGTTTTCTTTACTCACACTGGCATTACATTTTGTGTTAAAGACTCATCAGATAAGGTACTGAATTCAATGGCCCTTTTTGTATTTATAAATTCATTTCAGAAGTCCCAATTGTCTGAATAATCAAAAACCAAAAGAACCTATAGCTGTTTTAAAAGTAGATGTTGCAGCAATCTTGTACATGTCCCTTCAGATTTTTGTTTTATTTGCATTAGCAGATTTTATGTTTGCATTTGACTAAATTTATGGAAATTTGGGGTTTTCCCTTTTGGTGTAATATGGAAGAACTCAAGAGAATAGAGAAGTGAGGAAGACTGTAAAGAAGAGATAGGAGGTAGCCTAAAGTCCCTGGAGATTCCCTGTGCTTTTGGAGTACAGGAAATTATGGCACTGAGTGGCAGAGAGTTTGAAAAGAATAATAATTTTACTGTTATTAGACAGACTAGATATCCTATTTTCTGAATCAAAAAGAATGACATGAGTAACACTCCTAAAGAAGGGAGCTTCTAGACCTAATATCAGCTGTTTCAGGGACTGGAGAACATCTGTGATATGACCTGAGATCATAACAAGAAATAATTTATAAAGTATGTCGCCCTTCTCACATTATCAATAATTAAAACTACACGGAAAAGATCTGAATTTACAACAGCTCAGTAAAAGGCCCAGTATAAGCAAGGACATTTCTAACTAAATCCCACAAATACATATATGGAGAAAAGCATTAATTATGTAATCCAGTTGTATTGAGAAGTGCATAATTGGGCAGTAATAATTTCTTAAAACTCATCATTCATTGGTTAAAATCTGTATTTGTTACTATATTGTTTGAAGCTGATTTCAAGGAAAACACTTTGTTTTTTAAAGAGTATTTTACAGAAAGATTAATAATTAGCATAAAAAACATATTTTTCGTATTTACTTTTAAAATTTAAATTAGAATTTAAAATTTTAACTGTTATTTTACTGGAGATATCAATTTAGCAACTTTAGCAACAGACCTGAATTTTTGTTAGTTCTGATTTTCACTTTTCTTTTCAGCTTGTCATTTTACGCTGCTGTTCAATAAATTGGGAACAGAAGCAACATTCTAATAAATTACTAATTGTGAATTTAAAGTTCAAAATGAGCAGTTCAAATTCATTTGTTAGGACACAAAATGGAAAGAAGCTTGCAAATAATTTCTGGTAGGGAATGCTTAAAAGAGCCTTGTGATCTGCTTTTGAATATTTCATGCAGAAAAAAAAAAAGGAAAAAGAAAAATGGCAGCAAAATCCAGTACATAAATCATTCATTTTGAATTATTCACTCATCTGTATCCTGGTAAAAGCTTAAATATAATTTCACCATGCTGGACCATGATGTGATGACATCTAGTGTTGCAATATTGAAATAATCTATTCTATCAGAACATGAAAAAAATCCCAGCAATTTGGTGTTTGGAATGAATTCTCCCTTCTGACTCATTTAATATCTAAGCGTGAGAGCAATTTGGTGTGTTTTGTAGTTATTCCTGATGTTACAAACCACAAAAGTATAATTGAATTCTGCCAGAGGGGGAGGGAAAAAAGAGGGAAAAAAAGAAAAAAAGAGGCAAAAAAAGAAAAAAAAAGAGAAAAAAAGAGAAAAAAGAAAAAAAACCCACCATAAACAGATCTGGAAATGCTTCCTGCTCTTCTCCATTCCGTTTTAAGAAATATTTTACATAGAAGAAACAAAACTGCATCAAGTTTTGTGAAAGGATAAAAGCAGCACTAGGGGTTAGCAAAAATTATGTGGTGCTATAGTAGTCCCGAGCACGCTACAAAGATGATCAGAGGGCTGGAGCACCTCTCTTATGAAGATGGGCTGAGAGCTGAGGTTGTTCAGCCTGGATAAGAAAAGGCTCCTGGGAGACCTTACAGCACCTTCCAGTACCTAAAGGGGGCTGCAAGAGAGCTGGAGAGGGACTTTATCCAAGGGCATGTAGTGAGAGGACAAAGGGGATTGGCTTTAAACTGAAAGAGGGTGAGTTTAGATTAGATATTGGGAAGAAATTCTTTGCTGTGAGGGTGGTGAGGCACTGGAACAGGTTGCCCAGAGAAGTTGTGGATGTCCCATCCCTGGAAGTGATCAAGGCCAGGTTGGATGGAGCATTTGGACAGTGCTCTCAGGCACGTGGTGTGATTCTTGGGGTGGCCTGTGCAGGGCCAGGAGTTGGACTCGATGATCCTGATGGATCCCTTCAAACTCAGCATATCCTATGATTCTACGATTCTATGATTCTATGATTTGAGCAATCTGGTCTAGGAGAAGGTATTTGTCCCAATGGCAGGGAAGTAGGTACTAGATGATCTTTAAGGTCCCTTCCAACCAAAAAATTCCGTGACTCTGTAGAATCATAGATTGTCTTGAGCAGCCAATGATTATCAAGGCACAGAAGATCTGTTGAAATAAAACTGGCTGTAAAAGAGGCCACAAAAAATTTAAATCCTTTAAAATGAGTTTTTATCCTCTTAAGTGGCAATAGCTACTGAAATCAAAAGAAAATTTTCAACTGATTTGGCTGGACTCTATCATATTTCAAGTGTACCAATTAGGAAAATACTCAGAATTCATGATTCCTTGTCAATAAATAGACTTTTCTGTTCTCAGTAATGCTTCAAAAGATCTTGATTCTGACATCTGTATTGAATAAACTCAATGCACAATTCCAGTATTAAAATCTGAAAATACTTTGTGCTTTGCCATGAAGCTGGTCAGTATAATGGAGATTTAAATCTCTGGAACACAAGTATAGAAATCAGTCTGGAACACAAATATAGAAATCCATAGGCTTTTAAGAAAATTATTTCTAAATATTACATTCAGATGTCTCAGTGAAATCTAGTTTTACAAAGGCCAAATTCTGCTGCGATTCTGCTGAATTGAAGCTTGATCATGGAAAATTTGGAACGATTTAGCAAAGCTGAGCAGAAAACAATTTAAGTTTTAAAGATTCATATAATTCTTTTAATATCATCAGTGGCACTACCCCAGTGCTTACTGCTAAGTGAACACTTAAGTCCTTTGTTAAATTGAGCTTTAGCTAGCAATGAAATTAGTACCTACTCACCCAGTCAGACAATAAAAATGTTTAAAAATAAATACTGAAACTTAGACAAAACCAGTACAACTATACAATAAGCTACCTGTGTATTCAGAAAGAGCCAAATGACTTCCATTAAATATATCTGACAATATACTGTCTTTTTCTTTCAACCAGTTTTAAATTTGTTTTGCTTTGTGATAGCTGTCTTCAACTCCTGGTTACTTGTCCATGCTATAAAAATAGATATTTAAAAAAAGAATAAATGAAAAACCTATTTTGCCTCTGAAAGCCTTGAGTTGTAGAGGATGGAAAGACGTTAAACACAAAGTTCAACTTGAAGATGCAAAAGAAACCACTGTAAATATAAGGTTAAATTTGAAATAAATATGCTTTTCCAAAGCAGAATAGGTCTCACATGATATGGCTTGACATGACAGACAGCACTGCTTGTCATCATTTGCAATTATAACAGGTCCTTAGCTCAGATTCCAAGTGGTGCTATGGTTGTATGTGTCACCTTGCATGATACAGACCTACTGAGTCAGGCTTATCGTCCTTATCACCTCTAAAAATCCCTCACAATGGATTTCAAAACCCAGTCGAATTTTCCCACAAAACTTTGACTTTGATTGGAAGTTCTACAAATATTTGGAGATAGAAAAAGGTATATATATATCTGCCTTGCAACTTAGATTTTATGCTTGGTCCCGTTGAATTCACAGAGATGTGTGTGTCCTGATTCCCAGTGTGTCAGTCAGTACAATGAGACACCTTGGACGGCCTCTGTAATTCACAGAGCAGAGCAAGGCAGCTACATGAATAGAAGAACTTTTCCATGGGTTGCTTGATGCCCAGCACACCAAGAGACGTGAGCCTACGCCAGCCAAGAGGCATGTTTTGGGTTGCTTCCTCAGACTAAAGCACTGGCTTGTGGCTTTGTCACTCTTTAGAACTGGAATTGGTAGACAGAAATTATTTTATGTGTTTCGGAGCCTGAAAAAAACCCACATGCTGTCGTTACAGCCTGGTGGTAGAGAGTGTGTGAGTGGGGTTCTTGGTCCTACTTTCCTGAGCAATAATACCACCCAGAAGTGGATGCACAGTGGCATCACGGAGTTGCATTTTCTTTCTATTCCTCCTTCTAAAGAATGGACAGATTTTGGGGCCTAATGGAAAGCTAAAACCCCTGCATTTGGGTTCTGGAAATGAGCACATTCTCCTGGAATGAAAAGTCCTGAATTTCAGTTGCTCCTCTCAATGCAAGTTTATGCCAAAAACTTTTTAATTCCAAAAATATAAACATCTTCCAAGGTAGAGAGCATGGCTACCATGACCTTGATACAGTCCGACAGTTTTGTCCTTGCTACTCTGTGGAGATCATGCAAAGGTTTTTCTTTGTATTTTCTGTTTTGTCTGTATAGCAAAATAGTTGGCAAAAAGATCTCAGACTAGTTAGAACATCTTGGTGATAGAAAAAACATGCATTTCTTACATTTGTGACATTTCCCCCAGTGTTAATAAGTAAGCACATAAATCAGAAAGTCTTTTATGTCAAAATTGATCAAGATACTTTTGTTTTTAATTCCACATTTAATTCAGTTTCTCTTCCTAAAGTCAGCATTTACAACATGAATCAATCGTATATGCAGACAGACCTTGCTTGAAAAATTGGTCCAGGAATTGTCTTTGAGTTCAAAGCAAAAGGTCCACAGCTTCTTTTCTGGAAGTGTCTTCAATGAAAATGCTACAACTGTCAGCAACAAAAAATAATGAGTTTTGAGAACTTATGTGCAATCTCAAACACAAGACTTTTATGACTAGAAAAGCTAAACAAAACACTTAAGATTCTATTTTGCCAAGTTATGACATATATCAGCACCTAAGTAACATGTCTTATAATATTTTTGAAATAAAATACCAACACACTTTCTTACATGCACCATTCAAAGGATTAGGCTTATATTTGTATGGCTTCAGTAGCTTAAGATATGACAATGTGATAATTAATATCGTACAAAATTAAATAAAACATTAACAATTTTAATTTATTGCATACATTTCTTTTTATTACACCACTTCACTCACAAACTGATATAGAAATTGCTGCATTCAGCATTATCTGGAGAAGCACAATAGCATTTGAAAGGAGTTGCTTGTGCTGCATACATTCAGGGAGATCTGTTAATGCTGATGATACTAATGCTCAAGGTGTCTTTTGGGCATACTTTCTGCTTTAGGTTGCCTGCGATATTTGTTCAATAAAGCAAGCTTTTTTGGTTTGTTGGGTTTTTGTTTAGGGTTTGGTTTTTATTTTTGCTATTTAATTTTTATTTTAGTATGCTTTGTCTCTTGAAGATCTACTCCAGTCATCTCGGTCTGGCAATCACTTCACAAGCTCTGTTTGCCAAAAAGTTTAATATTGATTCTCTGGTACCTGCCACCTGCCAGGGATCGTTTGCTATGCAAGTGGTGAAACATTATCTTACTGATTGGGTCAAGCCCAGTTCATTTTCACTCTGATTTTTGTCTTGATAATGGTGTATAGAAAATGTAAGTTAAACCCTTGAGGGGGTTAACCAGCTTGATAGTCCAGACAGTAACACGCTGCCAGTTATTTCCTTATTCTCTTATTTCTATATTTTTTTCTGCTTTTAATGGCAAGCAGATCTCCTAACCTTGAATAATAGGAATGCAGGATAAACAGTCACTCATGATGAAACTGAATGTGTTTGAACTCTCTCAAATAGCGAGATTTTTCATCTTAATTTAAAGTTTTGAAAACATGCCTACTTTTGGAAGTGTCTTCTTTAGTGCTTCTATGGCATTAACATTCATGTGATGAAGATGGGAAAAGAATACTATAATTTGCAACATTTTTTTCCTATATAATCTTTATTTCTACTAGCAAAAGAAATTCTCAAAGAAGGGAAAAAAAAAAAAAAAGCAATGAAACAGGGTTATCCCCTGCCCACCAGTGCAGTCCAAAGAGGGCACTGGTTCATTCTCAGAGTCTGACTTAGCTAGGATTGAAATGTGAAACTGTAGTCTAAGAGATTGAAAGTAAATAAGAGAAAAGCTTTTCATGACCTGGTCTGCTATACTGAAACTTTCACTAGAAGCTAGTTCAAATTATGTCAAATTTTCCTACAATTACACAACTGCCATCAAATAGTGGAAGTTGCAGGATCCCCAATAGTGCCATATCAGGGGAATTTTTGGAAAAAAAGTCAGACTTTTTCCACATGTGATATGTTGACCCTGGCCAGAAACTAAGCACCCACCAGTCACTTGCTCCCCCCCATAGTGGGATGCAGGAGAGAATTGAAAGAGGAAAAGTGAGAAAAACTCATGGGTCAAGACAAAGACACTTGAATACATGGAGGAAAAACTGAGGGAAAAACCCAAGTGATGCAAAGGCAAGCATTCAACACCTCCTACCAACAAACTGATGCCTGGCCAGTCTCCGAGCAACAGCTTCTTTGGAAGGACTAGACAGAGATAGAATCTGCACCCAGAGTCTTAAACGAAAAATAAGGTTTCAGTGGAGATGCTGGTAGAGCCTTCTGCAAGGAAGACAAGCAGATTGAGTTTGATAAAGAAAAATGGTAAGCAAGCAGAAGAATGTACAGAGACATGTGACATGATCATAACCGAAAATATCTTTTATTGCAGCATTCAGAATGGATCTGACATGATAATATGCATCACAGAGAAGAAGAAAAGATGCAAGATAGTTTGAATTTGAAGGAGTTTCATTCTTTAGTTGCATGCTTTAGTTTAATTTAGTTTAGATAGCAGTGTTCTAAAGCATATTTGTCTGACAGAAACTAATATTTGGGCAAAGCCTAGGCAGAGAGACCTACAGGAGGGTCTGAGTTAGAGGGGACTAGAGAGATAGGGATCAGAAAAAATAAGCAGTGGAAATGTTGTCAAAGAAGGTGTGGGGAGGGAGATGATGAAACTACTTTAGCTATCTCCTTGAGTGACTCTCGGTCTAGAGAGAAGCAGATCAGTCTAGAATACACATCTGGGAGTCAGTAAGAAAATAATCGTGTTTGGTTTTGTGATGAGGTTACAGAGAAATGAATCACAAGGGAGGATAAACAGAGAAGCAGGTCAAAGAAGATGCAGCAGAAGTACTGGTTCTGAGATTGGCTAACAGCCATTAATGGCTGTAATAAGAGCAGCTTCATTTTGTGTAAAAGATAAAAGAAGATTTGGGAGGGATGTAGTGTATGTCTAACAGAGAGACTGTCAGCAATTATAAAAAACATGTTGAGTTGACTTAGGCAAACAATAAAAGAAGAAAGACAAATAGCTGAAGTATTAGCAGATGATGAGATCTGGAAATGTGTATCAAGTACAAAAGTATTTCACAATAAACTCTTCATCCGATAAATGACAATTTCTAATTTTCTCAAACTTAAACATATTTAAGTCTTGTAATATTCTGAAAAAATCTTCAGGCTGTATATCCTTCATGACCTGTGCTCCTCTGCATCTTTCAACACTTGTTAAAGCCTTTGGGTGCTTTCAGATCTGGCAAACACTTTTTACAATGAACCTGAGCAAAATAAAAATTTCCAATATGTCCATAGAATATATTAATGTATGGAATTTTTTATTATTATTTCCCTGTCTCACAACTCTAATACCATTCTCTTAATTATGAAAACATTGGCTTCATAGCTAAAAAATTGACTCATTCAGGGAGAAGGTTTCTGCTTTCACAGTGAAATCTGAACTTCGTGAAAGATATTTGTCACTGAAAATGAATAAACAGCCTTTTTTTTTACAAATTAAGCAAAAAAAAAATATTAGTAAGTATTCCCCTGCAATCACTTAGTCAACCACTAACATGTCCATTCTTTTAGTACTGTCCTCCAGGATAATAAGGAAAGTGGTGACTTGGGGGGTTTCAAAATTTCTAATTACTTTAGACTTTTGGGATTTCTTTATAAAATATTTCTATTGTTCCTCATACAGAAAGTATTCAGACACAGATTTTTTTTTTTTTTGTTAAACAGTTAAACTATTATTATTCCTAGATATAGTTTTAGTCATATAAAGATATCACAAGACTGCAGCTTCTAAGATACATAGTTGTTACCGGCCTGTTATGAGAGAGGTTTAAACAACAGTTCCCCATTCCCCCTTCCTATTTTTTATTTTCACATTTGATAGTGATCAAGTTGCAGGAATGATTTTGCCTGTGGATTTCTTTATTTTGGTGCCAGTACATGTGCCTCTGAATTTGAGCCAAATGGAACAACTCTGCAGTACATCCTCTGTGCTGGGTGAATCTGGGACAATGGTTGCCAGTGGTTGTGCTACACCACAGTCCTACTGAAAAAATCTGGAGAAGGAGAGTAATGACAACCAAGCCTGAGAAACCTCAAAACGATTCACAAAAATGAAGTTTCCACCTCCAAAAACCAGTCTACATTGAGCCAGTCAACCACACTTCTTGCATGCTCTTTTGAGAAAAAAAATAACATCATTCTGCACGTCTTTGGCTCTGTCTTTTGTGCCACCTTCTTTAAATATAGGAAGATAACAAGGCCACATCCATTCATCTTATGAACACAGACTTTGAGGATATGCTACTCTAATCCTGGTCAAAAGCACGTGTGTCTCTGTGCCTGTCACCTTTCTAGTACACATAGAACAATAAATTAGGTGTGATTTGATTTGTTTTTCAACAAAGACAGTTACACTAATCCAGCTGCAGTCCCTATTTCTCCTGGGGAAGACATGGAAGATGTCAATGAAGCTCTGCTTAAGTTAGGATTGTGGAGTTAGCTGGATTGATGGCCTCCTAGAAAACCATCTGCATAAATAATCTGTTTTTATTTTTGAAAAATGATTTGAAATGGTTATGAGCCTGAAAATGTGGTTAAGTCACAGCCAGAGTAATTCTGAATCTGAAGGGGAAGTGATTGAAAACTAGAGGACAAGTGAATAAAATCATAATTCTGTGGAAGTACACACCTCTGTCTATTCCAGAAAAAATATTTTTGCAAACAGAGATGTCTTTTCTCCATCACATCTTGGTAAGCATATGGGTATAACCTTTTATTAGCATGAAAGATTCTGAATATAGCAAATCACAGTAACATGAGGCTCTGCCAATTTATTTGCATTAATGACAAGAGGAAGTTGGTACTGGAATGAAAGAAACAAACCCATTTCTGAGACCTCATTCAACAAATAAATTACAGAAACCTTCTTCTTCTAAAGCAATGAAGTTGCACTGTAGTTTATGTTACATGCTTTGAACAAATTGCAAGCTAGAATAATTTTACAAAATTGCAATGTACATTTACTGTGAGGGAATTTAAAATTATAACAAAAGAAGAGAAATTAAGATGTACTATTAAAACTTTCAATAAAAAAATTCTTAACTGGAATATATTGAATTAAAAACCACAATTGATGAGGGTGTTTCCAGAAAGCTAATTTAAACCAAATATATCTAACACACTAATCTTCAATAGCTGCTGGTGCCATTGGGGCTGTTATACTCTTAAATGGGATTCTTTAGATTCATTTAGCAGCAATCCAAACGTACTATGTATCTTCATTTTTATACAGGTTATGTCTTCCTCTTAACCAAAGTCCTATTGTCCTGAAGTTGCAAAATGCATGAAATATTATACTAATGATTCAGTTACCAAGTGAGTTGCATATTATGCCAGGGACCTTTTGACGAAGTGTCTGAAAGTGCTTGACAAGATGCAGGTTGAATCACCAAGTGCTTCCTCCCAGCCGTGTTTGGATGACTGGCTTATGAAGTATCTCCCTGACTTGGGGTCACCCTCAGTGCAACAGCTCTTAGCATAACAAAAGGAGTTGTGTAGCAGCCAGCACGGATTTGCCAAGAACAGATTTTGTCAAACTAACCTAACTCTGTTTCATGACAGGATAGCTGGACAGAGTAGCAGAGAAGCAGTAGTATCATACATCCTGACTTTAACGGGATTTTTGATACTCTCTCAGGTGTCATTGTCATAGCCACACCAGGGAGCTATGGTCTTGGTGAAACTACTGCTGGATACAATCTTGCTGGATAAGTGTACCCAAAGTGTATCTGGGATTGACTGGTTCCCAGGATGGAGGGATGTAACAGGTGGAGTTCACTACGGTTTTCCTTGGGCAGCAGGCCAGGCCTGCTTGATGTATTCAGTGACATAACACAGGTCAAATCTATTAAATATACAGAATATGAAGCTGAAACTGCATTGGGAAACATTAAATATCACCAAGCTGGCAACAGCACTCTGGAGAGAACTATGCATTTTTCCAGTTAACCACAACAGTCTTTGTATGCTTGCTTAAATTGCATTGATCTCCAAACATGGTCTGTCATACCTTGATGGTCTCCAGCAGAGAAGAAAAATGTAGAGATGAAATTATCTGTATTCATATCTATAGCTGTTGGACAGGAAACAGTAATCTTAAATCGAAGATGTCAAGAAAACCATCTAAGATTAAACACATTAAAGATCTGGAGCAGATTGCCTAGAGCTTGAATCTTTTTCATTGGTTTCAGATGGCTGAACCTGGCAGGGTGGAGGTCCCAGCTGATCTCCCCTGCTCTGGCCCCACAGAGGTGAGGATGCTACATGTCCCTTCCCCGGTCCCATCCATCCGTCCGGCTGGGCAAGTGTTCCCAGGAGGAGCACACACACACGTACACACAGAGTACAGACATGCTTGTCCTCATGGATCCTCTGCAGTCAGAGCGTGCTGCTGGTACCAGTGCCTGTGAAGGGCTCAGGTGGTCCCATCCTGCTCCTTCTCTCCTTCTAGGAGAGGACAGAAACTTGCAATAATGGGATATATAAACAAAAAATGTTTGTCTCTTTATAACTAACCTTAAATGCCCGGTCTATCTGGTTGCTGGCCCATGGACCTATGAGTCCTTGAGGGCCCACCCCACCCACTGTCACTCAGATTTCTTGTCAATGTAGTTTGCTAACGTTCTCACATGCACAGAATAGAGAGTACACCCACACGAAAAACAAGGAAAATTTGATAAATGTCAAGAATGACATCATAATTGTCAGTTGCTTTTCAGGAGTACTAGACTTTATCCTGGAGTCCACTTAAGGCCTCTTTTCAAGCAATGTTATCAGACAACTTTACTAGGCAAGAAAATACAATTGTATCTTACCTCTAAGTTGTGTTTTTCCTTTCAAGCTTTATAAAGAAAACAATACATTATTAAAAGCCCAGTCAGTGTGCTTTTTTTGGTTGTTTATCTGTGTGTGTGTTTACTTGTTTGTTAACCATGGTAAAAAGTGTTCCCTAAACTAAGTATAGACACAAGTCATAGATCTGTGACAGTAATAGCCTGATTCCCACATGCTGAACACAAAAATGGCAGATTGGATGAGTGAAAGGTGTCCCTGCCCATGGCAGGGGTGTTTGAACCAGATGATCTCTAAGGTCTCTTCCAAACCAGTCTACGATTCTATAAAAGGCTGAATGACTCCTGTCATCTTTGCAGAGATTTTGTCTTCTGTGTCCTAAGAGTCACAAAAAATGGCAGCAGAACAAAAGCTTACAGCAAGAATCTGCAACTTAATACCTCAATATTTGGTTTTGTTCCTTAAAATGTCAGTGAAAAAAAAAATGTTTGCAGTGAATGAAATAATCAGAACTGACTTGGTGGAATAAATACAGGAAAAGCAAGCCCATCCTAAGTTTCAGACATTTACCCTAAGCCATAGCCTTTCCAAGTTAAAGGAAAAGCAATTAATTAAGTACTTTTTTTTTCCACATTTTGGAGCTTACCTATACTTTTCAACCAGTATTACTTTATCGACTAGACGCTTTGCCTTTTCTTGCTGACATCCTACTGCAGAGACACAAAGGGCTTATTTCCTTTTTTCATTTTCTAAGAACCTGTGTTTACACACATTCCAGTTCCTACATCCAGAATTTACTTGTTCATTCTAGATGTGGAGAATTTCAGGACAGACATATTTTGCTGAAAGGACAGTGGAGAATGCCTGAATTAATGCTGCTGTGGCCATATTCCCCTCTGAGTACTTGGCCGTGACGGACAGAATTCAGCTAGCTAGGCTGGTTACTAGCACAAAGTGTGTGACAACATACACAAAGCTTGGTGAGTTAGATCAGAGTTCATCTGAAAGCCTCCACTTAAAGCTTTTTGCTCAATATTTAAAAATCATCTTTAAAAGGGAATTTCAGCTTGTGTGGTTTAGTTCATGTAATACTATAATAGGCACTATACTTCATTTCTGGAAATCCCAACCAACACTAGTACTTAAACACCCTATTTTAATCCCCACAGAAATATTTCTATACTCCTAAGTCACCACCTCCTGCAGTAATGGTTTCCCAGTGAAACCTGGCAGGATTTCAGAGTCCCTCTCAGCTCGTGTCACCTTTCAGACACTGCTGGGTTACAGACTCAGGCAGTGACAACTCAGGCTGCCCAGCACAGATATGCTCAGACCACCTCTTACACTTATACGATCTCTAACCAGAATGGGCTTTGGCAAAAGCAGCCACAGCAATAGCCTGTGGTCAAAAGCCAAGCTGGAGCCCTGCTAAGGAATATTAGGTACTTGAGCAAGTAATTGCAATGTGCTGGTGAGGGCATGTGTTCCCCCCACCTGCCTTGGTTCCACCCAGGGCTCTCACCCATGGATCTACTGGTAGTTCAACTTCTGACTCTTTAAGCAATCTAAATACCAACCTGTGTATGAGTAAATTTTAATTGTTCACCAAAAAGAGTAGAAAATCAAAGTATTGTTTCATGCACTGATCCTGTGGTTTAGGACCTGATCTTTGATAATAAATACACAACATAAATATGACTTTCACCTCTCTTCGAACAGTAGTTCAGAGACCACCTACCACATACCCAATGCCCTGGATAAATGAGATTCCTTTGTCATTTCATTTTGCAGTCTGAGCTCTACTGGGAGAGCAGCTGAAAGAGCTTCTTGCTCTCTTGCTCCCACCCCTCCTCCACATCTATCAAACAGAGTCATATGGTTCCTGGTAGAAACCCAAAAGGAAATAAAGTCATATTTTTGATCAGAGCCAAAACATTGTTTTAGAATAACAGCTGTCAAAACCTGGCCAAAAAGCTTGACTTTAACTGTGTATAAAATTTCAGTCTTCAGTGTGTACAATGACTTTTAAAAGGGTCAGTGGCATTGTGTAGCATTATAAGGAAGCACTGGTGAAAGCATTTAAAAGATCAGGGGAAAAAAAGTTCCATGCCAATCAGCTTTTCAAACATTCAACAATTTTTTCTCCTTTCAGTAGTAAACTGTGCTCAGCACATAAGTCTTCGGTCTACATGCAATTAAGGACAGGGCAAAACTAGGGAAACATGCTGCGCATCAGGCCTGAGCTGGAAAGAAAAAAGATTTCAAGCTATGAGTTTTGCTAAAGTACATTTCAGAATTGTTTTTGTTAAAAGACAATAAGGGCATTGTCTCCTCCTCCTCCCCCTCTGCAGGTACTCTAGGCTATTCTCTTCTACTTTGTTCAAAAACATTACCAATCCACAGCATATTAAAGGAATCGTTGTTAAGTTGTGTACTCTTAATTCTCTGTCCAGACTGATTTTCCCAACCATCACATGTGCCTGGCATTTTTTTCCTGATGTGATGTATATAACTCCTTCCAAAGCTCCCAGCCAAATGGCTGGCCTTCATTGGGGAGAGGCCACAGCTGCCTGGCCCGCACTGCAGAGACGTGCACTGGAGCATGGTTGGCACAGCTGTGCTGAGTTTATTCACTGGCAGACAGAGAAAAGAACCTTTCTGGCTGCAGAAAGGGAGGGAAGGGTCTCTCAGTGGATAGAGGTTAACATCCAGAGAAAGCTGGGATTACCTCCATGTTTTGTTGGCTTGCTTAGAGTCAGGGGCTTTTCATTTGTTTGTTACTTGAAGACTGGAAGTGACTGGAAGAAGCCAGGGAATACATGTACCCCAACTTTGACAAGACCAAAAGGTTGAACAAGACCAAGGTTTGAACCATTGTTTTCACAGTCTACACCTATGAGATCTTCAGACTTATTAAGCAAGTTTTCTACCGACCCATTTTTCTTGGGCTGCATATGGCACACCATCTAATTTTCTTCACTGTCCAAAGGAAAAAAGTTTGCCTTTATATTATGTGCTTGTTTTATGTGCTTGGGGTGGGATTAATTTCCTTCACAGTTGCTAGTATGGGGCTGTGTTTTGGATTTGTGCTGAGCACAGTGTAGGTAATATAGAGATGCTTCTGCTATTGCTGAGCAGGGCTTACACAGAGCCAAGACCTTTGCTGCTTTTCGTAGTGCCTTGTTGGCAGGGAGGCTGGGCGTGCATGGGAGGCTGGAAAGAGACACAGCCAGGACAGGTGACCCCAACTGACCACAGGGATATTCCAGACCATGTGACATCATGCTCAGTATATAAAGTGAGAGGAAGATGGAGGAAGTGGGGGATATTTGCAGCCATGGGTTTTGCCTTCTCAAGCCATTGCTATGTGTAATAGGACCCTGCTCTCCTGGAGATAGTTGAACACCTGCCTGCCCATGGGAAGCTGTAACTTAATTCCTTGTTTTGGTTTCGTTTGCTTTCTCCACAGCTTTTGCTTTCCCTGTTAAAGTGTCTTTATCTTAACCCACAAGTTTTCCACATTTTACCCTTCTGATTATCCCCCTGATCCTGCTGGTGAGGATGAGATTGAGTGAGTGAGTGAGTGAGTGAGTGAGTGAGTGAGTGAGTGAGTGAGTGAGTGAGTGAGTGAGTGAGTGAGTGAGTGAGTAGCTGTGTGGAGCTTGGTTGCTGGCTGGGGTTAAGCCACAGCATAGTATCAAAAATGTATACGAACCACCTATGAAAGACCTGTCTTTGGTAAGTTCTTGTGTCTCATCTATATTACTGTAGATTTTCTTCAAAGTTATACTTGGCAAAACACTGCACAGGGCTTGTTTTTTGATAGTAGTGCTAAGACATTTTCCCAAATTGCCTCAGTCGTATTATGAAATAAACTGTATTTCCGGTGCAATGCTTTTTTCTTAAAAAAAAAGTGTTTTGTAGTGCAATTTTGTTCACAAATGCAAGTGAAAAATTTATACTGGCAACATTTTATAATGCAGACCTGTCTGTGGTCATTTTCCCTCAAATGGGACAAACTCCAAGTTAATGTAAAAATTGCTAGTGCTGAAAACTCAGATTTGAGAACTAGAAAGTGAGGTTGAGCTCATGTTTTCTAATGCTTAATCATCCACTTAGAATTGGAAGAAAAAAAAGCCCCAAACACAAACCACTTAATCTCTCCAACAGTAAATAAATGCAGTTGTCTTAAGTGGACTTTCTCAGCATGTAATTGCTCAAAATTTGTAAACAAGCCAGTTGTTGCCATACAAGATGGAAAAGACTACAGCTCTGTTAAATTCTTTCTGCTGTGATGAAAGGTTTTAACAAGGCAGTAAATTTGTTTCTGTCAGCTAATAATCCCAACCAGATACAATTTTTAATATACAGTTTTATTATATGCAAAGGATAGACCTCTTAAATTAGAAGGTGCCACTTTTATAGCCAATTATTAAAGACAGTATGATGTCTTTATTTCTTTTGGAAGAGAGTGATTGGCTGTGCTGACTGATAATATATTTTTGATATTTCTCATCTTTTACAGAGGTTTCGAAAGTAAAACTTTCTCAGGCAGCTACCTGCAACAAAATGACATATAATTAGAAGTTATCACAGAAGACCTATCTAGGCAGAAAAGCATTTTTTTTTCCCAAAAAAGAATGAGATTAAAAAAGCCCTCAACTTTTCCACCCTAGTTTTGTACTCCAGTTCTTCATTAAAGATGATTTCTTGTCCTTTCAAGAAAAAAATTACTTCAGAAGCAATGAAAATGTCTCTGGTGAATAAAAAGGTTTTTTAAAAATTCAATTTAAATTAAAAAAAAAATAAAAATCACAGGTCTGTTAAATAACTAGCTGTTAAATAACAGCTCCATAAGGCATTTGGTGGATAAATTATTTTTTGACACATCTAATTTGAATTAAGAGTATGAGGTCTTAGTCCCTGTACAATTTATCTACAACCACCTTTTGTTGTTGTTGTTTTTGTTTTTTGGGGTTTTTTTTTGTGGTTTGGTTTGGTTTCCTTTCACTTAGATGGACTTTGTTAAAACAACCCTGTTTAAAAAATGGAATAATCTTTCTGGCATAGCAAATAATTTCAACAGTCTGGTTGCAAATTGCCTGATTGAACTAAATTCAAGTTAAGTTCACAGAAAAAAAAAGAAATTATAATAAAATTTGGCAATAACTTTACTGCCCAAAGGCTGGTTTTACAGTACACAGGCTGTTATTGCAAATGCTCCTCTGAAAATTCAGGTGTAATTCCAACATCTGTGGCTAAACTCCTATGGAGTAGACAGGACAGATGAATAGGGAATTCATGAAGAGGAGTGGATTCTCTCTCTATTGTGGTCAGAGTGTTGTGTGCTATTAGTACCTATATGGAGTGACATGCTCCCTGTCTGTCCAACTACATGATATTTTTCAGGCTACTTGTCATCTAATTTTCTACCTTATTTGTTATGTCAATAGTATATTTCAAGAGGAGTATAACAAAACCAAAAAAAGAGAGAGAGGACACTGTATCAGCATAAAAACATTAAGGCAAAAGTTACATAAAAGTAGACATGAGGTCAGGGGGACAATATCTTCTTCAGATGGGTTTGTTGCCAGATAAAATTCTACCTGGACCCACACTTCTGAGCTCTCCTCCCATAATATGAAGCATTTTAGTGGCAATGTGGCCTTAAGGACTCTCTGCTCCTCTATTTTGTTTCCCATAGTGCTATAGTAAGTATTAAGAATAAGTTGAAGGGGAAAAATAACTCTTTTTGGCTCATGCAATTTCACTGAATTTCTGTCTGTGATGCTGAAAAAGAAGCAAAAATGATGATAGGAAACCACAGAAGAGGCAGAAAAGAAGAGCAATGTAAGGACAGAATTTACTCAGGGTCTGCACTTTCTGCCATGGAGTGAAAACTTCCAAGGTCTCTGAAAACAGTATTGGCATTTATACCTGAAATCAAGTAAAAGAGGTGTTTTAAAAATGTAAGCTGAATTGAATTTACTTATGTCTCTGTGAATCTAACAGGAACAGTTTACCAACTTTAAAATATTATTACTTAAATATATTTCACACTCAATACACAGCATAAAAGGGCTTTCTTTCTCAAGATTAGATGCCTTAATACAAGCAGTTTTAAATCACATTTAATTCAGCAGATAGAATACCTTGTGTAGCTTTCAGAGGTCTTTAATTTATTCTCAACTCTTTGGATTAAAGTTTACAAAGCAGAGTAAACCACTGGGAAATATTGTTAGTATTTTACCTCTGGGGTAACACAGTTCAGTTGTTCATCCTCTCTGAAACAAAGGCAAATAAAAACGTGTTTCCTCATGGTTCCCCCTATGTTTGAAAGGCTTGAAACAATTAAACTGTGGCCTCAGAGACACTATTACTCCTATAATTATTGTCTCAATGCAGTTCTTGGTAAATCTTAAAATATAGTTCAGTTAAATATACTTAATTTGACTTCCATACAAGAGAAGAGATATGGCTGATATAGAAAAAGGTACTTGTCTTGATGTGTATTCTTTTAGTGAATGTATTTGTTTATTTCTAAATGCACATGTTTATATACAGACTATGAACAGATGAACTTATTAGTCACAGAAAAAACCCCACAGATGGATTGCTCTGCAAAACACACCAGCAAACCTTATAAAAGGTAGGATTCCTAAAGTTGCACTCCTAAATCCAAATAAGTGGTCTGGTTTCCAATAGAAGGTTTTGTGTGTCAAATAATCTTTTATCTTCTAATCACGAGCTGAATTTATTTCTGAAGCTAAATGTGAACCATTTATGTTTATTTTGTTTTTTTTGTCAACTTGATAACCATTTCTTTTTGCATTTGCCTCAAAAGCCTCATAGAGAAGAAACTGGTCCATACAATTGGTCTGGTCTCACAATAAAAATATTCTGTCTGGATTAATATTAAAGGCCCTGACCAGTACAAGAAGTAAGATCTGAAAACCTGTATCAAGAGAAAATTAACTCCAACCTCCATGCCAGATTCTAGCATCTTGTTGCCACTCACAGTGTGCATGAATTTTTTTATTAGAAATCTTGCTAAAATAGGATAGTTTTGGTAAGCCTGATGGAGTTGCCTACGTTTTCTAGTATGATGCAATAAACTGCAGATCCTTATTAGAATCATAGAATCAAATAGTTTGGAAAACACTTTGATGATCATTCAGTCCGACCATTAATCCAGCACTGCCAAGTCCAACACTAAACCATGTCCCTAAGAACTACATCCACATGTCTTTTAAATACCTCCAGGAATGATGACTTCACCACTTCCCTGGGCAGCCTGTTCCAATGCTTGACAAACCTTTTGGTGAATTATAGGACAGCATACCACAGAACATTTTGTACCTTATGAATTTTCAACATTAAAAAAAAAAAAATTACCTCTATACCAAGTAAACAAGGTTCCTCTGTGCTTTAGGTCAAATTTCAGCTAAGGTACTGATAATTTACAAGGCAGATGATTACATGAAGCCATGAAATATACCCACTTACCGGCAAATATCAAGTGCTAGAGAACCCACTCCTCTTTTGCGGGTTTCTAGCCCTCATCCAGAATCAACATGAGTATCAGCACCATTGCTTACTGATAAAGTCTGGTGTAGGCTCAAGACATGTACAAGCATTCTCTTCAATTGCTCTAGGTGTGATCATGTTCCAAGGAATTCAGATCAATTCAAGGGAAATAAAGAAGACTGAAGAATAGGGGTAGGCAGAGGTAAAATATAAAGAGGTAATCTGATTAAAAAAACAAATCAAAATCATATCTCCTCTAAGAAAATAGCATAAATAGTGCATCAGTGTTCACTATTTGTGAAAAAAAGACCTGTGCAATGGACCAAGGGCATGTTTTGCTTTGTAAGTGGTGAAATGGAGAGGTCAGAAGACAGGGAGTTGGGAAGATGTGGGAAACTCTTTGCACTGACTGCAGGCAGAGAGCAAGGAGTGCCCTAACAGAGAAGCTTATTGTTTGTTGCCTTGTCTGCTAAAAATGACATTGTGAAATAAAACACGAGCTGTCTGAAAACATGATGCCAGCATGATCTAAATAGAATATCAAAATCAGGAGACACAGAGAAAAAGACTCATAAAATAACACACTTTAAGAGTTTCTGAACTTTTCTTTTGGGTTTGAAATTGTTATAAGAAGTTCCATAGAAGAGTGTGAAGTAAAACAAGTTTCTGAAATGTATTGTATCTTCCGTTGCTTCATACGAAAGACCCCTGCCAATCGGTTTCTGGTCTCCTAAGGAACTGGGCCAAATCTCACTTTAGGGGAAATTTCTTTTCTAATTCCAAGAAAGGGAATCATTAAAAGCATTACCTGGCTACTCATGCTCCTTAAGAGTACACCAGGTAGACTGTTGATTTTACAGCTTCAGTTTCAGGTCAGATGGCTGGGTTTGAACAGGATAATTAAAAAGCCACACAGCACCATTTGCAGGATCCAAGAGGAATGAGTTCCAGAAGCAACACCTAAAGGGCCAAATGGGGCAAGGCTAGTACAGGTTGGTTTGGGAGCCTAGTAGGTGCATGTACTCCAGGTTCATCCCACATTCTGACTGCATATTTGAGCATCTATTTCACAGTATCATGGAATAGCTTGAGTTGAAAGGGACATTTTAAAAGTCATCTAGTCCAACCTCCTTACAATGAGTGTTGCTTATGCATTTTATCCAAAGACCACTTAATGAAAAATCCATGGGAACAGGGTCCAGGACGTAGTCCCAGGAAAGTGCCTTTTACATCAGACAGCGAGAAACAGGCCCCTGCTTACTTTGCTAGCTTGCTCTCTATCCCCATGAATCTTACATGTCTGACTGCAGAGTGGTCTAGACATTTTTTTTTGGTAACATCCCCTGTAGGTTTCCAATGTGATATTAAATGAAGTTGAAAGAGCGAATCAGGGCTACCTCTTAAATGTCCTGTGACTTTCTTACCCATTATTCAGAGTACAACTAAACCAATTTATTGCTACTCAAAGCTAAAGATTTTATCTTTTTTCTCTCAGTTGTGCTTTATTTCCAGCTCCAATCCTCACATAGTACATACTCAGAACAAATACAGCTGACGCCCTGCGTGTACACAGTATCTTTCTCTGAGATGTTGTTGAGCTTTTATCTGTCAGTTTTCATCTATTATTTGGTAGTTAGGAGAGACACATGCAGGATTTCTTGTATAAATTATTGATTTTGTATTGGGTGAGTCTCATAACTGCATGTTGGAGGTATTAAATAGGCTAGAGCTATCACTGCTGGCTTTCCTCAGCAAATGTGCAGTCTCATAACAGGTATATTTAGATTTTGACGCACAGCTTCAGCCAAATTTGTTGTTCTTTTGTGGGGTTTAACAATTATTATTTGGTTTGTAAAATGATGAGAAGCTCCCATAGTGTGTTGAATTTGGGGGCCCTTCTCTCTGAAATTAAACAGCCATAAAATCTAAAATCAGAGACATTTTTGGGCCAGGAATGTATTGATATTTAAGCAAGCCTGTTTACAAGGAAGAACAGGAAAAGAAAACTCTTTTCTCTTTTTCCCATCTATCCCAAACCCTAAGTTTAGTACCACCTAAGCTTCTGAGCTGAAAGACAGTTTCCAGTCCAGTTTTGGCAGATCTAGCATAAAATATTCAGTATCTTACTCCCTGACCGTGCTTGGAAAAGGTAGGTGCATACTTTGTAAACAAAGAAGCAAGGAAGGCTGATATAAGAGAACTTTTCTGTGATTTCCTGGCACCATGTGGTAATACTGATGAAAACAGGTTTTGCCCTTAAGAGGTTCATTGAAATTAACACCATGCACAAAACAAACCCACTGCCACAGACCTTGTGGAGGTGCTTGAACCTCCACACAGACATACAGACATGGCTTTGTGTCTTCTGGCAGAGAGCTCAATTCAGAAAGCTCCCTAAGTGAGATGTGACATGTCTACTTCAGTGCAGACATGCCCTAAAGGAAAATGTGCTGAACTAGAGAGATTATTTAAAATGCAGAAGCAGGAGAAGACTAGAGCTCTTGGGTTCAATGCTTTCTAGTCTGCCTTGACTAAACCATCAGGAGAGTCAATTTAACTCTTCAAGGGCCAGACATCCTAAAGATTCAACATATTCCTGTCCAGTATTACCATTTCATTCCCTTGATGTTACTAATACAAATGTTTTCATAAGGCCTACTACTGTAATTTATTTATTTATTTATTTATTTATGTATTTTAGAATGGGACAGTTCAGGTACTAGAGCTGTGCTGTGCCGTGCCAGATGAAAACAAATGACAGACTATTCCTATGAAGTAAAAGAGTTTCATTTGAGGAATTAATAACTGGCAATCAGATGATTAAGATGATTGCTTCAGTCACAGCAGGACCAGATGTATGTCTTTATCAACACTTCTTTTACACTTCTTGATTTTTATCAAGTGTTTTTTGTTTTCTCTTTGTAAATATGGACATGGCTCCTTGTCATTCCATTCAGTAATGAATATGAATTTTGAAACCTTTAAAATTTTCAGGAAATGAGTGTCTTGATTTTGTCTTCCTCTTTTCTTCCAGTCTCTGTGGGAGAGCTATAACTATCTTTTCCTATTAATAATGTCATCCATACCACAAAAATTCTAGAAAACTGCATTCTAATTCAAGCTGATATTTTTGCATATATATTTTTTATATTCTGCATATATTTGCTATCTCTTCCAAGTCATAGGGGCCCAAGATTGGTTCTAGAGAAAAGGTAATGAAAAGCTTATAGACTGAGTGAACAGTCCTTGAACAGAGATGTCAGGAGATAAAGGGAACATGTATGTTTAAAATGTTTTCCTGGACATTGATACAACTACACATTACTGAAAGGAGGAATTTCATGATGCTAGAGGGATTTATACAAATTCTAGTTCCAGCATAGATTAAAAAAAGTCTAATACTGCTTTAAAGTATATTCACTTAAATAATGTCCATTTTAAGATAGTCATGATTCAATCCTATTTGATATTATTATGGTTACTTTGAACTTTCATGCCAGACTGCAATGAAAAAACTGACTGCTTGGATTCCAAGGGCCTCCTTAAACAATGCTCTTTCTGGATGCACACTTGAACTAGGCAAGAAGACTTCATGAAAATAAAACAGAGTCACACTTTCACCACAAGGGATAACTTCTTCTGACCTGCTCTGTGTACTGAATCACTTCATGAGATCTGTTGCCAGGCTTTGCTCACATGCTCATGCAATGAACATGTTTTGTCTTGCATTAATATTTTAAGATAACATTTGCTCCACTCCAAGAGCCATGCAGTCAGTGTTGCTTTCTTATAGCCTAACCTCAGGCTTCCGATCCAATAATACTATAGATCTCCAATTTTTTTCCTAACTGAAATTCATGGGGTGGGATTGTGGGAGCCATAATAGACTGTGCAGTAACTCTCTGGTCTTTTGCGTAGCAGGAATTTTTTTATAGCTGGAACCTGTAACTATTGAGAAGGGAAATCTGCTCTTCTGCATGAGCAGTAATTTTGAAAAAAACATGATCTTTATGGGATGTATTTGATCTTTGTGTGTGTGTCTACTGCAACTGCAGCATTGTACGCAGGCTCAAAGAAATAAATCTGACCTATTTTTTTCTTAACCTGTGAAATTTTCTGCAGAACATTTGGATTGGAATAAAGATTTATGATAGTTAAGAACCAACTTTCTTCGAAGCTGAAATAGCCTTATGCCTGGACCTCATCAACTCTAACATGTAGGGGGGAAAAAAAAGTGTTCCAGCTGTCTAATAGATTTTGGGGAAAAAAAGGATAATGAGAGCTACTGTGGCACTGAAAGAAAATCCTGAGCATTGGTTTATCTTTCTATGGACAAGACTTCAATCTAGCCAATAAGATACTTCTGAGATATTTTGACATATAATTAGCTAAGCAATACAAAATAATAATAGTAGCAAATGCATTAATAAATAGTAAAATGCCATCGTATTCTCCAGGGGTTGCCTTGTAGCTCCTACTTACCAGTGCACGTACAATAATGATATCTCTAATCTGTGGCTGTCTCTGAGTACTTTGTGACCATCATGGACTGGTGTCCTGTTTTCTTGTATGTGCTGTAATCAGACATAGGAGTAGCAATTATTCTGATCAGCTGTAAGACTTGTAAAAGAAACAGCAGTAACATCTAGGTAAAGTTCACAGCAAAGCTGGGCTTGCACATAGCATTTCAGGGCAGAATTAGCACTTGGGGCTTTTCAAAAAAGAAAATCAGTTTTTCAACAAAAGGACAAGTGAATCAACAGGACTAAGGTTATAATTTTTACTTTAACAGTGAATAAGAAAAGAGAAAAGGAACAACAAAACAAGCATTCTTCTGAACCACAGGAGCTTGTGTACATGAGCATGTCATGATACAAAAGACCCTTTCTTTTGACTGTGTTTGGCAGAAATTCTGTGGAAACATATGACCTTTTACATACTCATATGGAGAAAGATGAGTTCCTGCAAAAACAACCAAAGGTATTCTCAATGAAATTAAAAGGGAAGACCATCAGTTCTGAGAAATCCCAGTTCAATGTTTGCTCATCTGGAAAAAATCTAGACATCAAATTTTTTTGATTAATAATATTTTTTAATATATATTAGACAAATTAATATTTTTTCATATTATAGGGGAAGACAGTTGTTACTTAAAACAAGATTTAGTTCTATTTTACTGCAGAAAGAGAAGCAGGCCAAGTGGGACTCTGGGACTAACACACAACATTTTCCATGAAAGTTCATCTGAATTTTTTAATAAAATCATATTAGAGATATCTGTTAGCCCTTTTGTTTGTTCTTTCACTTTTGTGGTCAAATGCAACCCTGGCATAAGTCCAGTTAATTTAAAGGTGTTCCATAAGGATGGACTGGTTTGCTTTTAATTTCAGCTTTCTGAAAGAGGAACGAGACAAAGGACTGACCACTCAGTGTTTATTTCCTATATTAGTTAGGTTCAAGATTTGTTTTGATCACAAATTTTTCAGATACACCATTCCTTCTTCTGTCAGATTCAACTGCTTGTCTGGTTTAGTGAATCTTAGAGATTTTTTTGTTTTAGAAAGAGTGAGTACAGTTTCTTTAATGCCCTTTCATTATTTAGAAAGGATGTACCTAGTCTTAAGATATTGACAAAGGCGGGCCCCAAAAAGAGCCAATTTCTGTGCTCACTTCTCTGAATCTCTTATCAGAGGACACTGAGCCAACACTTTTACTGGGTCCCTTTATCTCTGAACATATTTACTACATATGAGCTTTGTTTCATTCTGTTTGAATAAATAGGCCCCTTTTCTCTTACACTCAAACACACTAATCTGTAATTGAGCACCTATAACTGCTACATCAGCCCTGAAGGAAACCTCTGGTACAATGGTATATCTCACATATTCCTGTACTGTGAGTTGTGGCCCCTGTTATTGGAGCTATTAGTTCTGAAAAAACTGTGTAATTTTTCTTCTTAATTTATGTCAAGTCCTTGAAGACAGCCTTGAGTGACACCAGACAACCTCATAGTTAGTATTTCACATGGGCCGAAAGATGGAAAAACTTTATGTGTACATTTGCTGCAGTTTTATCAGTGCACAATAATAAATGTGTTAAAGGAAGTTAAGTTTGTATGTTTAAAGTTGTAAAGCAAACACCCCAAAACATAGGCATTGCAGGTGATCATACAAACAGATTTCTCTCCTAGATTTAAACTTAGATTTGATGTTCATTTAAAAAACTTTCACTATCCTTTCAGAAACATCTAAATGAGTTAGCAAGATTCACTAAAATTCAGTGTCAAGGAGCCTCCTGTAGAAAAGGTGAATGCACCTCTAGTACAGTGATGTTTTACTAGTCCATGCTGATTTAGTTACCAGATAGAATTAAGTCTAAGTGACAGTCTTCACATTCATTTAGCTTTTAAACTCCCAGGAATCCTGTGTTTTATTTAACTTACCTATACAAAAATATAGGACTACAACAGAAACAAACAAGACAGCCCATCTCTTGCAAGGCAGGATTTGGTGCTACAAAGAGAATGAATGTAAAACATTTACCCAAATGTATAATATCATGAAGTAAATCTGTTCCCTTATCTTCCTTTCAGGCAAATTGTTTAGACCCTGGGATACACAGAATTCCTTCACCTCTGTAAAGTGCTTAAAGAGAAATCTAACATCTAAAGCTGTGATTCATACTTAGATTTTCCATACTTTAATATCCACTTCTTTTTCTGTCCCATGGTTCTGGGAGAGGAAATCACATGCTCCAATTTTACTTTCACTGCACAAAGGAGTGAAGAAGGGCCAAAACTGAGGTTCTTTCATAGACATTCTTGTTTAAACCAATTTGGATTTTAAATCTGAAGGTTGGAATTTTGTGGCTAGTTTTGATGTTTGTTCATTTCAGTTGCTCTCCCATAAATGCTAGCTGCTCAACAGCTTGTTGAGGATCTGGAACCACAGCTGAGATTAAATGTTTTTGTCTCTTGCTGCTACACACATGCTCTCATCCAGGCACGTGAGCATGTCTTGAAAACCAAATGCGTTATCGGCAGTGTGCCAAAAAGAATCGGTGCTTGGCCAGTTCCAGCATCCTTTTTTTCATACTTGATCCTGGCATGCTTAAAACCCTGGAAAGTCACAATTTACATTCCACATAGGAGTCCTGGATGACTGAGCAGCCGAGCCATACAACAGGATATCCAGCTATTGAGTGCTGCTGTCACAGGTGGCCAGCAGTGCAGCTGCAAAGAGCTTCCTGCCAGGAGGGCAGAGCGGGTCCACAGGAAGAAATGTTCCTTTCCTCTTCCAATCTGTTTTCAACTATAAAGGAAGGCCCAGGCTCACACTCCTACAGTGGATGTGCCTACGCAGCATTTTTCAGCCAGAGCAGAATCTCAGCTAACTTTTCTAACAATAACTGCCCAAAGTGGAGCAGACCATTCACAGGGCTTCAAACAGTGGGGAGCCCTACCTTTAACACAGAGAGGCCCTTGAGAAACATTTAATCTTGATTCTATTACTGCTGTGCATACTTGTATCATCATTTTATAGCTCACTTAGGAGCAGTCAGTGATGTGCAAAAACAGGACGACAAAAGGAGAAACTACCTTCCTCTGGAGATACCACAAGTAGGCAATTCATATGTTTCCTCTTTTGTCCCACAATCAGCCATAACAACACTTAAAAGAGCAAAATTGCTTCCAATCAGTTGTGGATTTTTACTGTAAAAAAGGAAGGAGGCGGATGACTTCTGCCTGTGAGTTTTACAAGCTAACACCTCAAATCCTGCACACTAAAATCCTGGTTAGGTAAAGGCAATGAAAAAGGAAGAGAGTGTTCGTTCACAGCAGTGTTAACAGAAAACATGCATAAGTTCACTGTGTTCTGAGGAAACCTGAGCTTCTTCCCAAGAAGCTCTTGTGCTGGAGAAACACCAAGAACAAAGATTGTGTAGGAAAGAGCAGGTTTCTGAATACTGTTAGTACAGTTAAACTTTTATTGAGACTAAAGAAGAACAGACAGTTAAATGGCAGACAAGAAGCTGAACATTTTCAGAGAATATGTGTGGGGATCATCCATCTAAAATGAAGAGCAATTGTAAATTTCTTCAGAATTGGGACATTGATGTCAGTCTGAAAGGCCAGTGAGATCATAGAAAAAATTTTGACTGATGTCGGGAGATTTCTTAGCTCCCATCCTACAAGCTCATGTGCTGCTGAAGGCATGTACTTTTATCCCTAAGAGTCCTGTAGTCTCCTGTACTAATAATAAGTGCCTGTTTCAGACACAATTTTTAGGCTGCAGATCTGGGACTCTTAAACCTATAATGCAAAAAATTTTTGTTCTCTGAGATCCAAAAGGTGAATTATCTATACCCCAGAATAGCTCATATTAATCTGCCAGGGTACTTGGAAAAGTGACGCACAGTCATTATTTCTAAAAAGGCTGTAATTAAGACCAGTTATTCCAAGAGACCATCTGGGAACACAAAAAATATCTTAATGCACTTGCTGAGCAAAATCAATTTCTTTCAAGATTAAAGGGTTCCCTTCTCAGCATTTATCACATTCATCATTGGAAAATTCAAAATATGCCTCCTGGTAAGGGCAGACTCTTAAAACACTCAAGGAACTAAAAATGACACAAACCTGGATGGTCTTACCTTACTATACGGGAAAACTGCCTGTTAAAAAACTGATTTAAATAAATAAATTGCTAAATATTTCTACTTGCTTGCTCTGAAAATGGTGTTTTTTAAAGGTGGATGCCAAGAGCCCAAATGTAAGATGAATTACACTACGCAATTTACTGTGTAAACACTATTGATAGCAGAGGAATTACTTGTCAATTGATATTAATGTACCTGAGAGAAGGCTCTAAACCTTAGAAGTCCAGCATAAGGTAAAAGTGTCCATTTATACAATGAATAGGAACAATTACTATATTCTTCAGTGCTCTCTACTGCAATTTTAGAGAACAATGTTCCCTAATGATGATTATTAACTTGAAACTCCTTTGAAATAGTCTCCCACTTTCTCTGTGAAATAAAGCAATGTTACTGACTTTCCCTTTGACTTGATAGCTACTAAGTACCTTCCAGCTAGTTTTATCTTGTCATATACAAATTAGCACTGCAAGTCTGAGAGTTATCTGTTCCTTTTCTCATCTTCACATCTTAGATGTCAGACAAGTAGATGAGGAAAACAGGGTAGTACGATAAAATTTCATGTCTTAAAAGCAGTTGGGTTCTAGCTGACTTTTTTTTAGCATTGGAAATCTATGCAAACTTCAAAATACAATGAAACTCAGTTCCGCAAATTGGAGTTGAAGTTGTGAGACAGAGCCTGCCTGCCAAGTCCTGGGCTGGGGACAGGTCTTAGGCTGTTCATGGGCTGGCATTCGGGTCAGCCTAGCACTAAAGCATGTGCTTCAATTCCACTGACATCAGATGGTACTACATAGGGTTTAAAGCACTCTTCAGAGGTGGGAAAGCTTCCTCTGAAATGAACCACAATTATCAGGTTAGATATTAATTATCCATTTTGACTTAACTATGAAGTTGTTGAAATTGGTGGGTCCACAGTACCCATCTGTTTTTCAGATTTGTAACCTTGCTGTTTCCTTAGAGATGTAAAATGACAATAAACTGCCAGAAAACACCTGAGTGTCTGGCACAGCCAGTTTTGTCCTCATTGTTGTTTCATTATGACCAAGGACAGATTTTAAAAACAATTTAGCTAGGTTTAAAACCAGTCTTCAGTAGACATTGGATTATATTTTAATATTGGGAAAAGAAGATATCCATTTCACAGTGTTCTTTGTTATTTTACCTTTTATCTTTTTTTTTTCTTCTGGAAACCAATAGTATTTTATTAAGAGAACAGATAATTCTTTCTCAATAAGGAAAATAACAAAAAGGAATGATAAGGATTTTTTTTTTTTTTTGTGTGAAAAATTGGTAATGGTCATTAGTTTAGTCAAGGTGCACCAAGAACACTAGAGCATAGTAAATGCAAACATATGCAACCTAGTTCACCATTCTGTGACTGTTAGTCATCACATAAATTATCTAGAGAAAGAGATTTCACAGATACCCAATATATTTCATACTGAGACAGTGGATCAACAAACACACGATGAAACATTTTAAGTCTAGCATCTCAAAACTTCCCAAATTTTATAAGCCAAATTAATCCACTCCATAAATACTATTAAATGATTCTACTATATCACCAGAAAAATAATCTTCCTTATAATTTTTTGCAAAAGATCATTTTATTCACTTGGTGCAAATCAAGAAAAACAAACTAGTATGGTAATTATTCATATTCTCTGAGACATAACCATGAACCTCTTTTGCAGATTTAATTAACCTTCAGTGTCACTTTGGAAAGATAGCAGAATATAATGACTCCCTGAAATCGTCTTTTCAGTAAGTCTACTGGGAATTAACAGAGCCTGCTAGTCTGAAAATATTATAGTTGGCAGCCTATCAGCACTGCCTCATCTTAAGGTTGCTGGACAATTTGCCTAAAACCCTTTTTTTTCATTTAAAAAAAAAAAAAAAAAAAAAAAATAAATAGAAATTTGAATGAAGACATTTTCTTTTCTACATACAAGTTATGCTGTTCAACATACAGACTGATAGACTGAATATTGTCTGTTGACCCCTATGCCTATTGACAATGGAAACTGATACTGATACAAGCTACTAAAACACACACTAATACTGCCCATCGAAGATGTGAAAACTTCAAGATTTTTCATTTTTTGATGAGCCTCAAAATGGACGTAAATTAACCAAACATTTGAATTACTTTTTTTTTCTTGGTACTCCGAATTTAACCCTCATAAGTCTTGACATTGCACTTAACTGAATCAGAATTACCAGATTATCTCTGGTAACATGTTCTGGACCAGTGGGAGTTGAGTTTTGCCTGCTGGCTTTACTGTCAGGATTAATTCCTACACTGAGTGACACAGTGTGTTTTGCACGTATTTAGAAAAGTCTGGTTAAAAAGCCTACTTAAACTGGTAGTCTACATAGACTAGACACTGGCCCATGATGTTGCAGGATACTACTTGCCCACGGACTCTATGATTTATTTTCTCTCAATGTAAAACTGTCATGAAAAGCAACATGCAGTGAAATATGCCTTGCAGAAACAGATTTTCTCCAAATTCTTTTGTGCCCACACTTCTGAATAGTCTTTTACAGTGACCTTACATTGTTCAGTAGTCTCTGAAATGTAAGATGGATATAATTTTCCTATGATGGAAAGAGGGATACTATAATTTACCTTAAGAGTTTTCAATCATTTTGATTTTTGTACATTGCTTTGCTCTAAGCATATTATCTTGAAAAGTGTCCAGATTTGGCTCTTTCAGTACACACTTAACTATTCTTAACTTTCCGGATTGTCTGACATTTTTCATCAGGGGTTGCAAAAAATCTGCAGTCAGTATCGTTATGTTACTTTTTATTAGTTTTATTCACCAAATTTTAGTGGGGAAACAGACACAGTGTATCACTTCCAGTAACCAAATGACAATCAAATGAATGATCAACTTAGTGCTGGAACTCAATATGACCAGATCCAATTGACTTTTTAAATTCCTGAGAACAGTGTAAGGCAATTCTCCCCCTGAGGGTCTAAGAAAATAAAACGTGTGTAAGGAAATGCTGTAATAAACTGGTAATATATTTCCATAGGGGATACATAGGAATTTTCCATACATCCTCCTAGGATGGCAGTAAACCAGACTTAACAGCAGAATGTAAGCCATTTCCATAGTGAAAAAAAAAGAATTAGCTGCAAAGCAAGGACTGAGGCCCAAGCTCCAGGCTTGATTTTCTGCTGAGAGATGCTGTCAGTTGTGCCCAGGGAGCTGCCCAGGTTGAATGACTGATGTTGGCACATCAACAGGAAGGAAGTTCAGAGCTGTACCAGGTGGTTGGCTGATTGATGAACATTTACTCATCACACTGTCAGAGAAGATAATGCAAGCTGTGTCTACATTAAATATCTATTGGGTCAGTAAGTTGCTCCACTTATACAGAAATTGCTGGTGGTCACCAAAAAAAATGAATTCTTTTATTTTCTTCCTCTCCTCTCCTCTCCTCT
>VWZT01001708.1:434485-455699 GCA_013397055.1 Pachycephala philippinensis
TCCTCTCCTCTCCTCTCCTCTCCTCTCCTCTCAGCAATTTTTTAAAATGTTTTTGAACATTAATCTTTGCCTGGATAGCTGCTCAGAGGAACTGACTCTTAGCCTTCACTGCTAATATAAGCAGTCAATGATGCCCCAGAGACTCCTTACTATGCTGTGTTAGGGCTGGAGACCTAAAGTTTTAAAAGTTCCCAGAACCGAGCCCAACCTGCCTGGAGATTAGAAGGTTTTGCTCCTAAACTTGCCTGAGATAACAGAAGTTAGGTGAACTTTTAACAGTCTGGTCCAGCTGTTCTGTCTTGAACGAACTAACACTTTTTAATTCAAATCTGGGTTGTTTATTGGGGTGTTTTGGTTTTTTTCCCAATGTGTCCAGGTTTAATTCACTCTGTAGTGAGCTTTCAGAGACACAAACCAAGAGTTGTCTTGTGTAGTTTGCTTTCCAATACTCGTTCAATTGGCAAACTTAAGGCATATTTAACACAATGCTAATGGTTCCCCTTTTCCCCATAGCCTCATGACAGGAGCATCTGGGATGCAGGAAATATCTGCTTAGATTCCCTCTTTCCTGGAGGGGATTTGGACACTCAAACCTCATCACAGTTTCCAGAATTGGTGCACACCGAAGAGGTGAGAGAAGGGAAATGTCTGCCTTTGTACTTTTGCACGCTTGTTTCTCTTACATTTTTCATTCCTGTTTTGCTTGGTGTCTTGAGGCAAGTGATTCTCATTCCATACTGTATATAAGTGCTGCTATGCTGGTAATGCAGTTCTCAGCTGGATTTAATACCAAATACCAGTACAGAGCACAGAGGGAAAAATAAAACAAAGAAATTTTATTTCCTTCAGCATATGTTCCCTCAGATTTCCAAACACTGAGATATAAGACATAGGTAATCACTGCAAAAGTAGGTGGATGCTAGTAACAATGAAAATAAAATGCTTGTTCAGATGTGCTTCAAGGATTTGCCAGTGAAGTTGCCATGTATTGAAACATATCTCTCCTTGCAGTTGGTCACCAGTGCTATTCAGCTAATTTCAACAGCAAAAAAAACAACAAACCCAAGGTTTTATGCAGGAGGCCAGACACCAAATTCTGGATATCAGCCCAGGGATTGACTGTAAGATTGAAAATGCTGTACAACGTGTAAAGGAGAATGGTCCATTGGCCTGGAGACCTTACTATTAAAGGGGAAAGAGCAGAGGAAAGTTTGATTTGTACATAACTTTAAAACTGTTGAAGAAAAAAACATCATACTTATTTTTTGACGAAGTAGTAATTATAACCAACATGAGTAGAAATTAAAGTCATACCAGTTGCTACCAGTTGAGATCCTTTGAATTTGCGATTAACAGATTGGTAGATGTGATGATAGTTATAATGTCTGTCAGTATATACAGCTGCAAAAGTGCTTATGAATTAAAAGCTTTTTGACTGTTGAAGTGAAAGACAGCATTACTTACTGATTAAAACACATCCTCAGTTGTTACATCCTTGTGGCTTTTGGTTTTTTTATATCCTTTAATTATGTCATTATATTGTCCCTTATATTAAATAAAGAATTTATTTTCATGATTACATAATTTCAGAAGGGCGAGAAAAATGCCACCTCATTCCTGCTTAAACAAGATGCACAGACATTATGTTAATAAGAGACTGAGTCAGAAGTTATTAGTATTTCATTTCCTGAGATTAAAAATCGGATGAAAGAATGAAAGAATGAAAGCAACAAATCACTGGAGAATAAGGAAATATGTGCTTAACTACCAGCCACTAGAATTATACAGTATAACCCTATCCAAGTCAGGAATTTCTGAAAAAAAATCCCAACCCCTCTATCTCCTCCAAAAGCTGGAGGTCAATTGTGTTAAATGATGAGAGTAGACCAAATGAATTACCTTTATATATACCACTTTTAAACTATAAACAAATCATTTTCTGGTACCTCAGCAACATTGTTTCAGTTTACAATTTCCTGCGAATGAACATCCCAAAGTTTCCTAAAATAGTTGAATTACTCTGGCTGAAACCCTTGAACTGTGACATGACGTGGATTAAATCCAGCTAGTCATATGAAACTGTAGCGGTAACTTATCTTTTACACATGATCTTTGAAGAGACAAGTAACTTATTTGCACTTTTGTTTTTTTTTACTTAGAACTTTCTATTAAAGTGTCTAAAATTAAATATGTGTATTATTACCTTTAAAAACACAAATGACCCTTAGGTGACTTTGATCAAAGTGGTTGATTTCAAGGAGATGTAGAGACTTTCCCTTGAACGTACTGTCACGCTTCCAGTATTTTATTCTTGCTTGCATGAACAGTTGTACACAGCAGGTTGTGATATCAGAATGGATAGAAACTTACATGAGACTTAAAGGGAGAGTTAAAAGAAGAGATATATGACTCTCTGGTAATGTAACTGCCTTTGTAAACAAATTTGTAAAATAACATTACAGCCCCATTGAAAGAGAGATGTTTTAGCTTTCTCAATCTCTAATTTAATCCCATCAACATACACTAAACACACTCCGTGAGAAAGTTTGAAGAGGTGGCACATGCCACAAAGACAAAGTGTTTTCTCTAAACTGTTTCCTATATTTGAGATTCGCGTTGTGAGAATATTTTTTAAAGCAATCCTTTTTTTATCATTTTTCACGTTTTACCTCCTTCTCAAAAGAAGATAACTGGAGCCAGAATCCACCAGCATGATCACTAAGAATGTGAATTAATATTTGCAGAAAAAGCAAAGAAATATCCCAGAAAGTTTCTATTTCTCCGTTGCTGGCTAAAGTGACTTTATTGACTTCTACACATACACTCAGGTACGGAGAGCAATTCTTATGAAGACAAGAGATACAGAATGCTTACCAAGATACCTGTCACTTCATTTGTATTCATATTTGAGTATGATAGATTTGAAAAGAAATACCATGATGATTTCTTACCTCTTTTTACTTCTAATATGATGAAAGTCTGCATTGCTTTAATCTTAAACACTTTTATAAGCCATTATTTTATTTTTAGAAAGGGTACACACAAATGTAAGGAAACTCTACCATATTTATCTAACAAATTCTCTTGACAAAAAAAAAGTTGGGAAAAAACCCAACTCACATTCAATTTGCCTTTTATGCAAATCAACAATGATGGACACAAATTTTTTTTTCATATGACATCATGCATACAGATTAATTTTACCTAGAATACAACAAAAAGCCCCTGGGGTGCTTATGAACAGTCTTCAGTGGAGGAAATGATAATTTCTTTTTATGCAAAACAAGCAAATATCAGTTGTTTTCACAGATCTGACCTAAGGTCTCTCCTGCTGTATCTTACAGTGTTTTTCGTCTGTTTTACTAGACCAACAGCAGGTGTGAGGCATTGAAAACAATGTAAAACTGAATTGTTTCTTTCCCTTCCATAAGAACTTCTGCACTGTGCATTCTTGGAGAGGAATTAGTTCAAGGTCAACATTACTGTCATGTTAAGAGGCTGTATGCCACAGATGAAAATTTATCAAGGTCGTGCAAAGCTTAAACTGCCAAAGGATGTGCACAAACTTTGGAAAGAAAAAAAGCAACCAGCAGACCTGAAAAAAAAAAAACAAAACCCTGTTATTATCCAGAGCTAATAAGTTAAACTTTTACTTCTTTATTGCTAGGAGGCAGGAAAGTGTGGTTGCTAAAATATTCAGGACAGTCTTGCATGTTTTGAAGATGTGCACTGCAACTCGCTGTGCACTCGCAATGCCATTGGTGCACAGGCTGCAAAAGCATGAAAGGTTTCAGGTTGTGCAAGGAGAAACCCAGCTACACAGCATTCTGCTTTTTGAAGGACTCTGAACAGTTCAAAAATACAGAGGATCTGTTGTGAGGGAAAGCAGAAATGTGACGCTCTTGACCACAGGGTCCACAGTTGGTTGAGCTCTTTGGCCTCATGTGCTGCATGTTCCACAATCCATATGTAACTGCATATATGGTTGTATGCAGTTATTACAAAGATACCTAAAAAGTTGTCTGGTCCAATCAACATGGATGTGCTTGGGCTGGATCTCAGCTCATTCATGTCTAAATTGTGAGAACGAGAGCTAGAATGGTGTTGAGGCATGTGGAGAGCTGGAAATGAAATGAGCCAGGCTGGGGATGCCCCTGCTCAGGAGTGGCAATAAAAAAAAAGAAAAAAAAAGAAAAAAGAACAGAACTTCCCCCATGTTTGCAAGTTGCAATGCAGATCTAACACACCTACTGACCAAAAAAAGTCTTGTTCATGCTGTACTACAACATGTACATGTTGTAGTACATGTTCATGTACTACAACAGGAAATATGCTACAAGTTTATTACCTTCTTCTTGAGTCCCAGTCTTCTTCTATGCTCCATATGATATTCTCATTCTGTCTCTTTGGGTCCTATGGAGTTGCAGGCTAAGTAGATTTTCAGGACTTTTTTGGACCTCTAGAAAATGTATGAGAGATTTTCCTTTTTTAGAGGAAGTAGAATGGGAGTAGAACATGCAGGTGCCCACAGATGATGATGTCAGATATACTCATCACAGAGAAGAAATGTTGGAGCACTCAGGGTTGGAGCAAATATTTCCATGTTTGAGGAACAAGAAATGCATTTTTGGTTTGTTTTGATTTTCAGACATTATTTAACTAATTTATGAAACAGTCAGCAGGTGCTGAGTGCACTAGCTGCTCTGTGCCCTGCTTTGCAACATTTACTTTTTAGCCTATGGGTTTTCATTTAGCTAGGGTTCCACTCAGCTGTATTTGAAATGTAGTCCAGATGACTGTCCACTGCAGACTGTTAACTAAAGAGCCAATAAAACACAGTGTTTAGTCAAGTTGGGCTGTTTCCATTAATCAGACTGCACAATCTTCCAGTAACAAAGTAATGCCGATTTTATAGACTACTTACATGAAGCCTAATAATTCCCCATTCAGCTTAAGCTAACATATACTTTAGTGTGGATTATGTTCTCATAGTTAGAAAGAGAAAATGGTGGTATTTTCAACATAATTGATACTAACAAGGATTAACAGTTCCTTTCCATTTGCCTTTATTCCAAAGATTACTGTATAAATGAATTGCTTTCACATTATATAGCTGAGTTGGCTCAAACATTCTGACTCAAGAAACCCATTTGTGTTAGTCTTGAATCTGTTTCTCCTAGACAGAAAGACACTGAAGTTTCTCTCCATGTCTGGCTAAAGTAATTCAGTACTGTTCATCTGTCATATTTCTTAAAAAATTTTGGCAAGTTCTTTGTTATTATCTGCTCTTCTTGTGTCTTTCATTATTTTTCAATAAATGATTTTAGATAAAGCAATATTTTGCTCTCCGTCTCTCCAGCAATTTTCTATTAGATGATACCAAGATATATTTACAAACCTAATAAAAGAATTTCCCTAGCTATCATCCATATATGTTGCACTACAGGCATCAAAATAACTAGAAAGCTCAGACTGATTTAGTATATGAAAGTTCTAAATCTTAATAATAATAATAATATAAATAAAAATAATATCTGCAAACTTAAAACCTCTCAATTACAGAATGTCTTATGCTTGCATTTACAGACTTATATATACTTTGGCCTGTGATTTCATAGGCAAGAAATAGAATGTGCCAATTTAATTTTCTCACTATTGTCTTTATAAATACAGTTATATCATGAACATATGTGTTCTTTACATATAATTATAATTTCTTAACTTTCATTGCAGCGGCATTTGAAAATAATCAAGGATCAATTGGCTATTTTTCCAGATGTCATGTGAAGTCAGGACACCTTTTTGGATTTACAGACTAAATTTTTCATACGTGTCTTCAAGCACATCGACCTGTTCTAACACTATGTTAGGCAGCTCCCTGGGGCTGCTGGATTACTTCTCAGAGGTCTGTGAAATGCTGCTAAAGAAAACAGGTTTATTTCCAATACACTTCATCTCTACAGGGAGCTATAACTTAATCGGGAAACTAAAAAATGTTGAAATAGGCAATAGTTCTGCAATGAATGACAGAATGACATATACAACAAAATTTCCCATTATCTTCCTCAGACTTTAGCCATCTCTTCTATATCCATAGACTACTTTCTTGTGCACATTTTCCTGAGAAGTAGATTGAAATTGTTTTCGTATTATATACTGCTAAGATGATGTGCTTGTAAATATAAATTATTTCTTCCATATATAAATTAAATCAACATTGATATCACTGCAATTTTGTACTTTATTGCTACTGAGACTTGAAAAAAGAAAAACTAAAATCAAGCTGATAAATGGTGTTCAAGTTTTAGTAAGGAAAGGAGACAACCACGTCCTGACACTATTTGCTAACAGATAACTGTAAATAAAATTGAAAACATACATATTTATCTATATTGATCTATCTATATCTATCTATATCTATCTATATCTATATCTATATCTATATCTATATCTATATCTATATCTATCTATATCATCATCTATATCTATCTATATCTATATCTATATCATCTATCTATATCTAATCTATCTATAGCTATCTATATCATCTATATCTATATCTATATCTATATCTATATCTATATCTATGTCTCTATATCCATATATCTATATCTATATATCTTTGTCCAAATAATATGACTAAGTAGTGAAGGATGCTCTTATCTAAAAATAAAAGGAAATAATTTGTAAAAAAAAAAATTGCCCTTTATTTTTTATTGCTAGGTGAAGTCCCAGCTTCCTCAACCTCTCAAATACACCTTGAACATGGACACCCAAAGCTGGGTACAGTATTTTAGACATGGTTTCACCAGTTTAAAGTGTGATTAGCTACAGGGAAAATAATTTCTAAAAATGACTCTTATACTAGGAAAATGTTACCAGTAGTATAAAAGTTGGGAACCTATTATCTTATAAAAGGCTTAATGAGAGATTGAAATACAGTTCTTTCAGCTTGTACTTGTAATAAACTTTTCCCACCAATAATCCAGGCAATTTAGCATCTAAATATTTCACTTCACAAGCAATACTATAACGACTATAGAAATTGTATGGGACATGTGAAGTTCAGAGGGGTAAGGAGTCATTTCCATGTTCTCCCTACCATATTCCAGGCTACCTCAGGTTTTGACTGTGTTGGCTGAATATGCCAGTAGACAGGAGATTTAGGCAGGTTAGCTTTGCTCCACACAAGATTAAAAACTTGTGTATATTAGGCTAATCTTGTCTCTGAGATCTGATGCAATCTTAAAAGGTCTACAACCTACTGAATAATTTGAGTGTTATTGTAGTATATAGAGGGCTTCTTACAGTGAGCATTATCTGTGACATCTTTGTTCATTTTGGAATTGTGGTCACTTGCTGTGCCCTTCCAAAGCTTCTTTTTGTGTCATCCCAATACGTGAGCTTGCATCCTTTACAACTGGGATGTTTTTTGGTTATGCCAGATTAGGTTTTGACCCATTTAAAAGCATTTTTTACATGAGTTAAATACATTTCTTATGGCTTAGCTTTTGCTCAGTGATGCCTTTCAGAAGAAAGACTTAATCCATTACCTTAGATTGACTGCTGTGTTCGGTACATGCTGTCTTAGTACAGTGCATTCAAACCTAATGCTCAGCTGTACGCTGCTGTAATGAAAGCTTTGAGGTTCTTTGGGTAAAGAATCTACAGCACTGTGTACAAAATAGATCTGTTCTTTACATATTTCAGAATTATGTAAATACATAGTTGATCTCAGGAAGCTGAAAACTCCAATATTACTCAGACAGTCAAACTGTTATGCAACTGTTGAAATAGGTGTAAAGAAAGCATATCTACAAGAAAGTCTTTGTGATAACATGAAATATTGAACCATGATTTATCGGCAATATTCCAGTGCTTTTAAACACTGTTTATTACTTCTGTTGATGCTTTTCTGAGACTTCATAATTCAGGTTTATTTTTCTGTCTTATTTTGTTTACCTTCAAGGTACTGACATCTAGGGAACTGGTTTGGACTGTATTAGTAGGAAAGAGAAGACTGATTTATTTTTTTCCTGAGAAGAAGAGAAATAAGAGAAATAAGAAGAGTGGGAGGACAGGTATCCTATTTCTCTCCCTTCTTCCCCCTCAAGCCCCCATCATTTCTCTCCCTTAAGGGAAAAAAAATCTACTTCATATTTCTGAAAAAGTCATACAAGCAATATTTCTTTTCCACACAGTTCTGAAAGCAAAATGAGAAAGTTACAGGACTGCTAGCTTTTTATAGCAACGTTAGATGGCGTGTACATCCGAACTTCTAGCAATGATTTCTTGACTTCAACACTCCACTGTTTTTAACTGAGAGTAGAGTCATTCTGCTGAACAAGTGTTCTAATTTGGCTTTCTTTTAGGTGATAGATCACTCGTGGATTAATACTTGTTGCATATACAGGTATCTAGGTGGGGTAGAAAAGGCTGAACAGAAGTTTGTCATCAGCTGAGTTGGATGATTCCAAATGAATTGCTCGTAATAGCAAAAACACAGTAAATCAGGAGTGAGAGGTTTTGTTTGTTTCTGGTTTTTGTTCTTTTATTTTTGTTTTGTTTGTTTTGTTGGGGTTTTTTATTATTTCTTTGTTTGCTTCTCCTTTAGTCCAAAACTTATACTTGCTTTCTACTGGTTTTTAATAGGGAAGAAATCCAATTTGTGACCTCTTTTTAAAAGATGTGGTAAGGTCCCTTGACACCTATGAAAAAACATCTACTAATGCTGGAAAGTGAACACACTGTAAAGAGAATCTAGAAGAGAAAAAATCATTCAAGATCAATAGCCTTTACGAAGTCCAATCCAGCATGAGAAAAGTATTGAATTAGCTTGGAAGAAACTCTATAAAATCCTGATATTAACTGTAAGTTCTCCTTATTGAACAATAAATTGGTGCAATAATGCTCAGAACTGAGACAAAACAAGCAACTATATCAATCTACTGCATTCATTTGTAAACTCATCCACCAATATTGCTTCTGGCGATCTGTTGATGTGAGAAAATGTGACAACAGCATGCAGACCGAAAACTTGGACATAGGTAGTTAAATATATCAAATTTTGTACTATTAAGTACCATAGATGTGCTATGGATGTGCTTTGGGCTGTGCATGACCCAAAGACTGAACTTAAGAGCTTGTCTCAACAGTTGTGTTTATCAGTAGTAATAATAATATTAGTATTAAGTCTTTTAACAATGAAACGAAGATTGTAACGAGGCTTTTTTTTTTTTTTTCAACATGTATCAATCTCCATTTTCAGCTTGTTTTGAATTAGGTCCATTTTGCCCAGGAGAATTAATTACATAAAAGGAATACTTAATATATATACTGTTGATGCTTAGCTTTCTTACTGGACTCTTGATTTCCTGCTGACCATAACAGAATCATAGGAACAGCAGGAGCTTCTGCCTGTGCCTCTACGGGCAGTTTCTGGTCTTTTTCCATGGCCAGAATATATGAAAGATCAGTTTACCATCAAAAATGCAGAAAAATTACAATAGCACAACCCTGACTGGATGTTTAATGTCACCCTTTTCCAAGCTTCAGCAAGGAGCTCCCACTTTTCTGTCAGGAGACATAATCAAAATCCGTGGAATCAAAATAAGATCATCTTCGAAAATCCACATTTCCCTTTGGAAATGACCAGGACATTCTTAACTAGCAATCATTATTTTGGCATGATGTTTTTTAAATGGTCATGCCTAAAATACACAGGGAACACCCTCACACATGGAGTGTAATCTTCCTCCTGTCAATGCTACCTAGCCAGAAACTGACTTCTTCCCTGCAGCCAACTCAAAGAGTCATCATAGACCTGGTGGTTGTGTTTTCAGCCAAGATTAAATTGACCGAAGTGTTTAGAGAAAGCTGAGCTTGTATACAAAAGCATTTGGACAGAGTGTCAGCAAAGTCAAATGCTGACATAAGCAGACAGCTGGTTACCCAAAGGCTGTCTCTGAAGTTCAGTTCTGTCTTATTTAAAATAGCTCCTATTTCAAAATTGAAGCATTCACAGAACAATACTTATAAGATGCTAGTTTTAATTAATTTAGAGGAAGAGGAAAGTTCTTAATTTACACATGAGGAAAAGCTGTGTCCCATATTCTGACTTTCTACCTACCAAGTACATTGGAATTTTCTTTGGTTGACCAGCATAACCATAGCTAAAGTCACAGCGAATATCAGATTTTTAGCCTTAAAATTTTGCTACTGAACAAGAAACTAGAATAACATTTGTCTCATTCTCTGAAAAACTGCTTTTGAATTTTATGCATAGCTTATTTTTAACAGTTTTATTTTAGCAGATAAATAATAGCTGAATTATATGGCAATTAAATTCTACCCTTCAAATAAAACAAGTTTAATAGTAGCTCTCTGCAAGCAGTGATTCAGGCACTATGTGTTTTGGTGGTGTGAGGAGAGGGAAGGCAGACCCGTATGTGTCAAACACAAGGGCATGCAATCAGCTCTGTGATATTATCTAGCACATATCTCTATGTAAAGCCAGACCTAAGGTCACGCCTAAAGCCTCTTCATAGCTGCTGTGGCTTTGGTGTGCAGTGTACAGGTGAGGCTATGCAGGGGATGATGGCAAGGGGTCGGTACAAGAAGTGAGAGAAGGGATGAAATATTGCGCAGTAACAGACAATGACAGCGTGGAACTGGGGTGAACAAGGTCATCTCACAGAGACATTTGATGAGGAAACTCAACAGCTTTACAAGCATCCTGAGACTATGTGGCTAGTGGACAGGCAGTTTGTCCAGAACTAAAATTCCCTGAGATCTCAGGGGGATGGAGTTACGCACATGGAGTCCATACTTACAGAATTCATATTCAGGTGTAGTCTTACATCTTTAAATTCAGCTGGAGAAAGACAAATTTCCCCATAACCTTGCCTTCCCTGTTACAGCATAAATTAAGCAATAAAGATTTAACACATTCCATAATTAACTCAGAGGTCAGTAGCAGTCTAAAATGAGTGAACTGAGATGGACACTAAATGATGGGGCTTTATAGTTACTACTAACTTGATTTGTAAGAAATGACTAAACACGATTCAGGACCATGAAAGTGATCTATAGCTTCATAAAGTGGTGCATTGACACAAGGGAACAATAAAAGTCTTTCTACATGAAAGATGACACCAAATGAATATGATGAGTGGCATTTCTTCTACAAGTCCTGCAACTTCAGTATATATACCCTGTTTATAACACAGGTAAATAAAGATACATATTGGTAAAGCTGTAAATAAAGTTGTACCTTTAAAAATGCTGAAGTGATGTACTTGCAGGTTTATCATTCTGCACAACTCCTGTACAGTGTCAGGGACTGTAGAGAAGCAAGACCCCTCCATACAGGGACCTGTAGCTCCTTTTTGGCAGCTTTTATGGTTTTATTGCTCAAATCAAAGAAATGAAAGAGTATGTTTTATATAAGAGGGTGCAAAGAGAACACAGAATATCTGAAGCAAACTATGAGAGCACAAAGCCTGTTCTTTATTTAGCAGGATAAAGGAAGAACAATTGTATTTACAAGCAATACTAGATCTACACATATTAAAATTTTGTAGAAGTGAAACAGCAGTATTTTATTCTGACAATGTAGACTTGATGGGGAAGAATAAGTGTGAAAGAGCACAAAAAATAAGTGTATATAGGATGTTGCTCTCTTTCAACACATAACAGAGACATTAAGGCTTTTGAGGAGGAAAATACCCCACGATATTTTTCAATATTTTAGTTATTTAAATTAATGTTATTTATTTAAAACATTGATATGATTTTTTCTTTTGGTTTTGTTAATATCTACTCTAAGTATTAACATCAGCCACAAAATTTTGTTGGTGTGTGACGCTTAAAATATTCTAAAATCAATAATACCTCAAAATAGATGATAGAAAACAGTCATACACTAAAGTAATATAATTTTTACCTTAACTATAACTATACATTAAAAAAAATCTACACAATACTGACCATGCCCCTGGTGTGCTTAAACTCATAAATCAGAAAAGAGGTAACGGGCTGATTCCTAGGTTGCTTTTACTCACTCTCTCCAGAGACTGCAAATCTAGTACAGCTACTGTTTCAGCACTTCTAGACTTTTCCTTTTGCTAGGCTGCTGTGCCTGTTTTTTGTAATATGTGATTACCACTTTAATATTGGGTGTAAAATTGGATATGAGTGTCCCACTTTTTAGATTGTAATGCCACATGTATGTGATTGGAATGATTTCCTCTGTCTTATTTTCTGTGTCCCTGTACACGCTTTCTGGCAGTTTCCTGTTTGACTGCAGAAATACATTTTGCTGACAGTTTTGTGGCTCTGTTTATTGTGTTTGTGATTCCAGGTCCTTTCCCTGCTTTCTGCCAAATATGCCCATTTGATATACACTCTCTGACTGCTTTTAACCCCAATGCTCTTAACCTTGCACTTACATATTTTTAAAAAGTTAAAAAACATGGAGCTCTCCCTCCTTATGTCAAGCTAAATACACAGTTTGGGTTTCCACATGAGATTAATAATAGCAATTATATTTAGCAGTCTTCATCTTCAAAGCACCCTGCAGATCTGATCAAGCCAGTGTAATGCCACACACAGCAAGGACTTGTTTTGGGGTATGAAATCAAGGCATTGTAATAATTTCAATAGAATACATACATTTAATGGTGTACACACAGCTGTTCAATGGGTTAAATGACATTGAGCATACACAGAACAGAGGAGTATCTTTATATCCTGAGGAGATTAACTGTAGGCTGTGCCTATCCATAACTGCAAATCACATCTTTAAAATTTTACATTATTTGCTAGCCTGTCCAAAGTGTACTTTGTAATATCTGGAATCAAGTGTCCTGTTGCTCTCACTTTCCTTCTTTCTCCTTGCTCATAAACATCATGACTGTTGCAGGACCTCCCCAGCAAAGCAAAGAAGGAAGGGATGTAATCCCAGTGCTTGTATCAGGGGTGAGAAGATGAAGAAACAGCATATTCAAGAAGGTGCTTGTATATTTTTGAAATTAATGTAGCATTATAAAAAAGAGGTGGCTGATACGGAAGAAAAGGAGAGTAGACAAGCTGTTTCTCTGGGTTTTGAGCAAAACCTTGACACCATATCCTCATTCATACGGAATTATAAGGTCTTATTCTTCTGGCCAGAGATGGCAAGCTTTCTCTAGATAAAGAATATATGAATATTCTCCATGCCTTTTTTTCATCTATCAGCTCTGCAAACTGTGGAGCAATTGAACCAATGTTTGCAATAGGAAATGTAATGAATGACGCTGTGGCTACTCTTCAGCTACGGTTGCCCCAAAGATCTTCATATCTCAATGCAAAAGACTAGAACAGATCCCTCTGCATTTGACATAGGCTCTGCTTTTTCAGTGTCTTGTTTACTGATGGGAAAATACTGGTATAGTAGAAATGTATTAATAAATTACATATATTAGTAAATAATATTTATTAATCCCAATGTTGGATGCATTTTTTCTTTTCTTTCATTATTTTTTTCTCATTTTAATTTTCACAGTTCCTCTGTCTTCCTTTTTTATGTTGCTGCTTCCAAATTTCCTAACATATTTTGCACTTTAGTTTTCTCTGTCTCTCTCTTTCCCAGTCCTTTAACTTGTCTCTTTTCCTCGACCTTTATCCTTTAGCATAGCCATGAATTACTTTTCCTGTAGGTCATTTTACAATCTTTACCTCACAGATTTTGTCCAGGACACTGACCATCCTCCTTCACACCCCTTGATTCACTTCACCCTCCGAAACTATTGGCTGGGCTGCCAACAAGCTCTGCCAATTTTAAAAAAAACATATAGCTGTGATCTGCACCCCACTTCACTGCTCATTGGACAAGTCACCCTTCCTACAGACACTTAAAATAGATCCAAGTCACTTCTGTGATGGCTAAAGGATACCTGTGAGCTTGGGGGACAGGTGTAACTCACTGTAACACCCACAGAGAGTGATGTGTGGTGACAGAAAAGCAGTCACAACACTGGCCTCATGCAGTCTCAGACGAGGTACTCCCCAGAGAGGAGAAAGAAGCAAGAAAGGCATTGGAGACCAGTTGGATGTCAGGGTAAGATGCACAGAGCAGTTTCAGAAGTGAGAGCAAAGCTAGCAGAGATGGGGGACACCATGGCCTGTAAATCTGCACATTCACAGGCTTTTTAAGTAGAATGACTAGCTGATGTTTACAGCACAGGGTGCCTCAGGAGACATTGAAGGTCTGCAAAACTACAAAACCAACAAAAACCCATGAATGTGATGGCATCAGAGAAATACTCAATCCCATCTCAGTCATACAGCATTTTAGGCCAATTTTACAACCAGTAATGCACTGGATAGGGGAAGTTGGCTGTATAATTGCTATTAATTATTTGGGAAATGGATGGAGGTTCAGCTTAGTTTCACCTCTCCAAACACACTGTTGATTGGAATAAATTAGCACCATTGCCTCTTGTGCCTACAGCTTGTTTTTAAAAATCACTGCCAAGTGGCACTAGGAATAAAACATGTAATGTTTCTGTTAACATTGAAGCAAGGGTACTTTACTCAGAAACAAGGACTACTTGCCTCAGGGCAGCTTCTGGGGTGGAAAGAAATCATAAAAATGGGTGTAGACCTGATCAAAATTCTTAGCCTCTAAAATGGGGATCTTGCACTCTTTTTTTGCCCTGACAAGTCATATTTGCTAGGCCAAATCACAGTGAGCCCTTATCCTTCCCCATGTATCGATATAGGTACAATCCATAGCTGCCAAATATTAAATTCGGGTCACTTGAAATCCAAGCTGTATTGGTGACGTTTCAGGTCAAATAAAGGCATTGAGGAAGTTTAGACAAACACAGCCAGCTCAGGTCCCAAGTTGTGTGTCTGTTGTAGACAGGGTCTTCATAAATTTGGCAGGAATTTCTGGCAAAGTGATGCAGCACGTCTGTATTTCTTCAGGAGAGAAGCTGAGTGCTAGGACAGAAGACCTAGCATACAGTAACCCATCCCTGACACAACTCAGAAGGGTCACACTGCAGTGGTAGATTTGCTCACCTGGAAACAAGGCAGACGAGTCTGGAACAAGGCCTCACCCATGCAGGATCCCTTCACACACCGAACATGGAACTGGAGAAGTCCAGCGTAAGTCTTCTGTCCCCTATCCCTCTGACCCTGTGTGGGCTCAGAGGGGACTCAAGAACCCAGATCCCTGACATCAATATTTTTGTGCTGTATCTAGCCATTTATATCTAAATCAGAAATTAGCGCTGAGGCTGACTTCATGTCTGCTTTCTTATTTAGCAAATGGGACAGTGCATCACTGGCAGTATTCACTTTAGGATCCAGTCATGAACAACCAATGCAGATAAGATCATATCAGATATCTCATCAGTTCAGTAATTAGACTCAGGATGAATTTTGTTTCTGTTTGCAGTTAGAATTTTTTTCTTCTAAATTTCAGAGATGAGCAGAAAATGGAAAACACATTTTAGAACCATGTTTTGTCAAAAATGTTTTCTTCATTTTTTTAATCAAATTTCATCTTGGTCAAGATTTTCCAAGTAAACATGAGAAATTATTTGGCCAAATTAATCCCGAGTGTATTTTAGCCTCTTGCACTGAAGGATTTAGCACAGAGCCAAGAAGTTCAGGATGTTGGAAGAAAATGTTTTCAGAGTTACTAAATTACAGTCTCCATAGTGATTTTCTTGCCATATGTTAAACAAGCAAGAAGACAAAACACACTGGGGAAGATTCTCCTCTAGCAAAAATAAGCAGAATTATAATGGAACAACTTTCACTCACTTGTGTGGAGACATTGTTTCAGCGAAGAATAGATTATACCCTGACAAAATAGCTTCAGTTTTCTGTGGTGAGGCATCTCACAGTAGTTGTGAGAGGGGATGTAAGGAAAGGTGCCTAGGGAAAGGGACAGGAAAAGTAGGAGAATAGAGGAGGGAGAATCATGGCAAGAGGTAGAGAGAAGGGTTTTTTTTATGATTTTTTTCTATGAGGCATGATGTTGTTTAAAGCTGGAGTTCAAAAGTGCATAAGGTTTCAAACAAAGCCTTGCTGCTGACATTTTAAAGGTCTTTGCTTAAATTATGGCAACTACAAGCACCACCTGCCTCCCTTGTATAACAGAAATACTAACATTTATGTAGCTTACTGGGATATTTTGAAGGCCAATTACTTGCCATCAGCATAGAATTTTAAATGTCCAAGCAGTAATAGAGTTACATATGCTTATATTTATTTCACAATAATAATTTTTTATATGGACTACTAGTATAGTCCAAAAACTTTACAGATATATTTAATACTAACTATACTTTTAGCACAGCTTTATACTGAGGAAAATAGGATTAGGATGCTTTGAAAAGTTCTTCTTTAGAGATCTGCATCTGGTAAGAAACAGAGAGGTGAAGCTTTTGCATGTGTACTTTATTTTATGTGGTGTAATTTAATTGTATGTGCATGAACTTGTATTGCATTTATTACAGTGGACTCCAGGGCATCACACAATACTTTGAGAAATCCTAAAGAAAGCTTGAAATAACTTTCAATCTTTTACTTACTGTATTTCAAGTTGTACTAAATTCTTGATATGACTAACCGAAGTATTCAGGCTCTATAAAACAGGCATCTATTTTCAGAAAAGTCGGGCAGGAAGCTGTCATCCTTTCTTATTTTCTGTTTTGTATTGTTACACTACGATGAATGTATTATATGGGTTAGCGAGTTAGTTGTAGAAAACCAAAATTTTGCTTGGGTATTAAATGATGAGTGAAGAACAAAAACAAGAAAAAGAATAAAAAATATAATTAATTTTCTGGGAACATACATTTAGGGATTTCACCCTAACATCTGTAGGAGGAAAAAAGATGTTTCTTCAAGACATGGCCTTAAACAGTACTGGGATCCTCAAAATGTTAATCAGGATTTTTCTTTTGATATTATTTTCTTTCTAAGACAGCATTTTTTTTTCCCAGTTCCCCTTTACCTCATGGTGCTTACCTCCTGGAAGGAAGAAACGAAGGAAGGAAGGGAGGGAGAGCAAAAAGAAGGGTTTGCATCATTTTTCGTTAATACTAGTGCAAAGGAGAAGGAACTTCTCAGAAGTCATTGCGACTATGCTGCAATAAGCAGTTTTGAGGTCGTGATCACTTTCAGAAAATATCTGGCTTGAAGAACATACAAAATGTGTTTGGGTGGATTGGGAAAACTAAAGTCTGATTAGGTTTTTGCCTTTGTGCAAGAAACCGTCTGGCTAGATCTGGCTGTGTTATAGCTGAGACAAGCACATGTGCGTAGTCAGACAGCAGATTCAAGAGAAAAGTATCTCAGGCCACCTCTCAAACAGCCACCTCCCTGGACTTTGAACAGTTTTGACATTTTGTGGTAGGCTTGTGTTGTATTCAACCTCTCCTGTAATTTGAACTATCTGTACTGCAAACTAAACGGTTTATTTATGCTGTTTAATTTTGCCCCAGAATAGTACAATGGGTGCTGGGCATATGGATTGGCAGGGTGGGGAGGGGAAACCAAGCTTTAGGCTGCACTAAGCTCTTCAAACTGTCCTTATTAGTATGCAGAAAAGAGTTTGGAAAGTCAATTGTGAAGCCACAGGCTTGGGTCTTAGGGTACAGAATGCTCTTCAAATGGCTTGGTTTGCAACTTTCTGAGAAAACTCTTTGGAGATTTCCAGCCTCTGGAAATGTTGAAAATGCCTGTGAACAGCTTTGCTTACAGTATATCAAAACTTTGTATGCTCTCCAAACTGCAGATATAAAGTCACGATGGGGTGATAGTAAAAGAAATAGCATTGATATGGTATTTAAAGCCTCATCTAGGTACAGCTAGCAGAAACAATTTTAAAAAAATTATTTATATATATTTAATTTTGTGATATTCAAGCCAAGTAATCGGGGTCCAGCCACTCACAGCTCTAGGAATACCACAAAAGTGAATAGAGTTCATGTCCAAAATTACTGCAGTATAATGCTAATTGGAAGCATATCACACCTTGAGAGTAAGCAGGAGAAACATGAACAACAGCAATGAAAGAACACCATGTTTAGCCTAAATAGTTGTTACATGGGCATAAAGTTTTGTAACACTGGAAGATATTATCCCACTTTCATGTTTTAATAGCTAAATATAGACAGCTGTTACTGACAAAATCACTATTCTTCAGAAATATTATTGTGTCTTCGTTCACTTATTTTTTAACCAAGTTATTTACATCCTGGAATAATTCATTTGCAAAGTCCAATTTATGATTGCATAGGCATGTGGACGAAAAACGCTCATGATGTGGATGAAAATGTGATGATACAGGGCATATGTTTATTCAGAGTTAGTTAGACTAGGGAAAGCATGACCTACTCAGAGCAGAGGATGGTGGGAGTAACAGAATTACTACAGCCATTAAACTGTTTCTGCCTCCACTAGAAAAGACAGAGTCCAGCCATTCAAACAGTACTTATTATCACAGTAATTAGTCCCTGCATCCTCTTTTTTCCTGCCATGGTCACATAAATGGGACTCCATCTCCCATTGCAGGAGGAGGTGGGTGGAAGCATGCAGGGCTCACCCGCTGGATTCTAGACATGGGTCTCTGGCAACACTGCAGCAGGTGTTGGAGAAAGGTGGTGTTGTTTGCAAAGGATAGGTAAAAGGAGGAAACCTTCTGCCTCTCACAAGATCTTGCAGCCATGTTCAGTCCTTGTAAACCCTCAAAGCTGATGCTCCTTGGGTTACAAACCCCAGGTTTTCTGGAGAGCAAATATTCTTTTTATTATTTGCTGAGTCTGTGCTTATTTTTCTTTTCATTGCTGTCACTATTTTTACATTTGCAATAAGTAGTAAAGGTGGAGAGCATAACCATATCATATTCCCTTTGGCTGGGTCCCAGAGTGGTTATTTTTCAAAAATTATAAAAAAAATAGGTTAAATAGTATTACCAATAACCTTGTTCTCTTTGAGTTTACTACTTTGCAAACTGTTGACCATGTTTCAGAGCAATCATGACCTAAAAAATAGTTTAGCCAAGCTCACTGGAAGTGAAAAGATAAATAGAAAGAAGACTTAAATTATCTGATTCATAAATCTTTAAGCATATTAATTCACCCATTTGCCCAGATATGTTAATAATATGTTATGTACTCCTAGATTTAGAATACCTTATTCCAGAAAAGATCTCACTGAAACGCAGTAATAGATTTTTCAGCTCTTAAAACTATTGTATTTTTTAAAAAAACTTTCAATCCCTAATTTAATGGTTGCAATGTTATTAAAATTAATTACCAAGTAAACATCACAGACAGTCGTAGCAAAAACATTACTTGAATTATTTATTCACATAACTGAAGCAGTAGAGTAACTGAACCACAAACTGATGGTGTTCAACTCCAAATGGAGCAGACTATGTGATTTTACAAGCGTTTTGAAAATTGTCACCTAATTTTGGCCCAGGTCTCCCCCTTCCCTTTAATTCCTATGCGGAAGCTTCAGCTCCAGAACTGTCTGTACCAGTTAATACCTGTGACATTTTTCTAGCAGAGGTCAGCTAGGGTTTGGATGAAGTCAGATGGTTGCAAACTTCCTACATGGGCTGTGAGATGGCTAGATAAGAGCTTGTTCATAGACCAGAGTGTATGTGCAAACAGAGCTTGCAAAAAGATCCAGGAAGACCTTTGCCCATCATTGTGCTACTCTTTGGTTAACAATACATCTATGCAAACAATTTAACTTGACTTTTTCAGGGGATCACCATATTAAAACAACTGCACAATGCTGATAACCTCCTATGCGAGTGCAAGGTAACCTAAAAGGGGCTTAAAATAAACTGTGGCACATCTTCTTCCCACATAAAAAAAAAAGAGTCAGTTTAGGAATCAGGAGTAGCTTCCCACACAGTTTCTTCCTTCTCAATATTCTGTTCACAGTTCACACAACTGCTTCCAGGATCCCAGCAAATGTATAGCTGAGCCAGTTCGGACACAATTGCCCCTTGAAAACTGGAATCGTTCTCATGAGCTTTGGATAGTTGACTAATTCCTGCTGAGAATAACACTGCTTACCCTTTCTTTACAGTCTATTTATACTCCCACTTTTTTTAAGTTTAAGAGACTTCTACTCCCTAGCATTCCCAAAGACAGATGCCCTGCAATATTCAGCACAATATGCTTCTGATTTAAGTTTCCCTTCCTTTATTTTCAAAATGAATAGTTTCATCTGCTTTTCACCCATGAGAACATTTTTGCAGTCATTTCTCACTTCATTTTGTTCAGCTAAGGGGCTCAGTGATCTCAGGTTAAAGCAAAAGGTGAATGGGGCCATTTGTAAGATTGTTTGAATGCTGCCTTCTTGCATCTCACATTCTAAAGTGACCCCCTGCATTGTTTGCAAAGATAATTATGTGAAAGTAGAAACAACATTTTAATAAACACACTACAGTAAGATAACTACAGCTTATTTCTGTGGTTTGTCTATTATAATTTGCCATGTGGTGCCTCTTTGCCACCTGGGCTAAAACATAACAGAAAAAAAAAGGCTTCCTGATTTGCACTGCTGGAATGATATGGTGATATCTCTATATAGAGATTATTTGTTAACTCCTGCTAGATATTACACTTTCCATGCAAGGTGAGTGTATCTGTTTTCATGTTTTGCTCTGCATTCAAACAGATGTTAGAAGCATTTATCAGAAACAAAATTACTAGATTTATTACCAGGACCTTCTTTCCCCATTGAGCACATATTTCTGTAGAAGTATTGTTAGAGAGTTACATTACTATATTTCTTGCTACACTGGGAGTCCAAAAGCAAGAACACATTAGTCTGATGAGCTTGGGTATAGTTTCCTGAATCAATAGTACTTCTTCAGTGGAGACCTAGTAACAGACAATTGCATAATGAAGCTGTCTGTCTTTATTTACACAATGTATTACTGTATTCAACAGGCCAGAAAGAATAGTTCTGTGTAGCAGCTGTCATTGTGTTTTTTTGCTTATCTCTGTCCTGTCTGCCAATGTTATAATTCACCAGCTGACACCCGTCTTGGCAGAGACTGAGCGCGGTGACTCGGTGCCAGAGCGACAACAGTGCTCTGAACTATGACACGATTCATCCCCATCCCAGTCAGCAACAGGGTGCTCTTTTGGCTTTTTCACTTTTTTTTTTCTTTTTTTTCTTTTTT
>VWZT01001708.1:457287-516849 GCA_013397055.1 Pachycephala philippinensis
GGAAGGGAAGGGAAGGGAAGGGAAGGGAAGGGAAGACAATTAAATTAGAGTGAGCAGTACAGTCAAAAGAGTGGTAACCCTAATCCTAAAGGCACTTTTTGCACCAGGACATGACTGATGTCACAGAACTGTGCTAAAAATATGTTGAGAGAGGAGGGAAGTGAATGGAGCAGGATGTCATTACCCTGGAGAGCTTCCATTGTGTTGCATCCTGATAGGCTTCCACTGCCAAGTGTACAACAGCACCCAGGTACCCAAGCATGGTTCAGGGGAAAAGGGTTGTAGTGAAAGGGGTGACATCAGGCTGGTGACATGTCACTAGTGGGGTTCTGCAGGGCTCCATCCTTGGCCCTGTGCTCTTCAGCGTCTTCATGAATTACTTGGATAAAGGACTGGAAGAGATACTGAGCAAGTTCAGAGATGATACAAAACTGGGAGGAGCTGTTAACTCCCTCACGTGCAGGGAGGGCCTGCAGAGAGACCTTGACAAAGTAGAGAACTGGGCAATCACCAACTGTACGAAGTTCAATAAGGGAAAGTGCCGGGTTCTGCACCTGGGATGGGGCAACGCTGGATGTACGGACAGACTGGGGAATGAGAGGCTGGAAAGCAGTGCTGTGGAAAGGGCCCTGGGGCTCCTGGTCGACGGCAAGTTGAACATGAGTCAGCAGTGCCCTGGCAGCCAGGAGGGCCAGTGGTGTCCTGGGGTGCATCAGGGACAGCATCACCAGCCGGGCAAGGGAGGGGATTGTCCCGCTCTGCTCTGCACTGGGGCGGCCTCACCTCGAGTGCTGGGGGCCATTTTGGGCATCACGATATAAGATATAAAGCTATTGGAGAGTGTCCAAAGGAGGGCCATGAAGATGGTGAAGGGTCTTAAGGGGCAGCCGTATGAAGAGCAGCTGAGGTCACTTCGTTCAGTCTGGAGAAGAGGAGACTGAGGGGAAACCTCATTGCAATCTTGTGAAGGGAGGAGGAGGGGCAGACACTGATCTTTTCTGTGTGGTGACCAGCGACAGGACCCAAGGGAATGGCCTGAAGCTGTGGCAGGAGAGGTTTAGCTTGGATATTATAATAAGATTCTTCCCACATAGGGTGGTTGGGCACTGGAACAGGCTCCCCAGGGAAGTGGTCACAGCACCAACCTGACAGAGTTTGAACAATGCTCTTGGGCACACGGTGTGATTCCTGGTGATGGTCCTGTGCAGGGGCAGGAGTTGGACTTGATATCCTTGTGGGCCCCTTCCAACTCAGCATATTCTGTGATTCAGTGGTTCTGCGAAGGAAGTGAATCACTTGTAAAGGAAAAGACCAGAAATGTCAAAGAAAGGCATGGGTCCACATGGACATGAAGCAGTGGCTGTGGAGGATCTGTCTTATGCCTTTCATACACATCTCCTGTAACTAACTCCTGGGAAAATAAATGCTTCTTAAATATAGGAAAATGTGTTAGATGGCAGCTTACCTGTAAGTGAGAGGAGTTTGCTTATTTTAAGTGTGAATTGGCTCTCCATGTGTTTGAGGGATGACAAGCAGCAGCAAGATCATAGCAGGCTATCCCTAATCATTGACACTTTCACTGGCAGAGGAATTTAAATACCAGGATTAATCTAAAACTTTAAAGAGAGCTGTAGCTAGTAGGTGGTCCACAATATTTTGTAATATTAAAATAAATATTAAATTATTAAATATTATATTCTCCAGAACTGACCCTGATTATATAAATGCTGTGGGACTTCTTCAATCTTAGTGCTCCTTTTTGAGGATATCAGTTAAACCATTCAGCCTGGACATCAAAGTTGAATGAAACCAGAACTGCCCTATCACCTGGTGAAAACATGGAGATCTATGAGAGCACTGCATCTAGAATTTGGTTCCTTAAGATAAATTAATAATATTCTTAGATATGTTGAATGTCCTGGTTCCACTGCCCAGGATCAAATCTCAGGATTTGATTTACTATAGGCATTTGGGATTGATTTATTTTGTTCCGAACAATTTCTGACATCTCAGTTAAGTGGAAAAGGTGGGTTGCAGTTCCTATTCCTTGTCAGAACATTTATTTTCAGAGTCTGATGGAAAGTGATGTTGCTGATGTGCTGGTATATGCAGCACAGTTTCCACCAAGACCTCTGACCTTACAAGTGTAACAATTATATGAGACAGGACACCTGCAGAGAAAAACAACACAAACAGAAAAATATTAGCCTCAAACCACAATGAATGGGACAATAAAGTGACTGCATTGAAAATTATCATATAGTCTTGCTTGTCATTTTAACAGTCCTGTATTCACATAGTCTAAAGTACTTAGTAATGGAAGAATAAATTGGAGAAAAGCAACACGAGAATCACATAATTGAACCAGTTGCCAACATATTATCAAAATTGCTCTTTTAGTAATGAATTTATGATTTAAAAAATACACCTCCCTACATCTTTTATTTTCAGCATTAGAAGATTTTGATGTCAATTTAACCACAGTCGAGATATAATTAAACTTCATATTTATTAGATGTTTTTCCTACTCATTCTCATTTGCAATCAAGTTGAACTGAACCAAAAGGATTGGAAGATTCTTTTACGTCTCCATTTTGACGATGCTTCCTAGTAGTAACAGCAAATAAAACAGTCAAATTCCAGAAGGGAGACCTGGAAACCATCAAAAGAATCCAGAGGGGAAAAAATAACAGTGGAACAGGAACACTTGAAATAGAGGGTTTCGCTGGCACACACAGCTTCTCAGTGACTCCCAACATTGTTTCACTCTCCCAAAGGCACAGAGCCCAGTGTCTGTGGCAGACTTTTGTAGAAATAGTGACTGCCACCATGCCAAGGAGAAAGAAAGAAAGAGGAAGAGAGAGAGGAAAAAAGACTATGCTGATGGTTTTTGCATTTCAGGCCAAGTTGGAAACTTTAATTATTGAAATGAAATATTGAAGGACATATGGAAAGCCTTGGGAAAATGAAAATGAAGATGAGAGGAAACAGTCATGAAAAATTAATCATGTTGGCAATTTATATACACATATAACTTTTATTTTTCCCAATAGAAAATGACCAGGGAGTCAGCAACTCAAGTGGAGGATGAAGAATGGAAAGAGAGAAGAAAGGAAAGCTTAAAATGACGCTATTGGAATGAATGCAAATATGTGGTTTAAAAGCCTGTTTGGGAGAGGAACCAAAAGACTCAACATAGGATGCTCTCTGTGTGAAGAGAAAGACACTTCCACATTGGAACTGAACAATGAAATCTTGCAGGAAGTAAGTGAAACAAGTTCAGATGCCAGACTTTTTCTTTCTTCCATTCCTATTCCTAAGGTAAGAGGAAATAGCTAATAATTAGCATGCATTACTATGCTCGGGGAACTGTACAAAGCTGAGACACATACATGGGAAGAGATGGCGTAACAGAATACAAACCAAAGAACATAGTGAAAAGCAAAAGGCATGGTAAAAAGATTCAGTGAATAAACCTCTAGCTCTGTCTTAATTACTTTATACTCATAAGGACAGACTTTAGGACTAAGCAGTGACCTGAACAAGGGCTGACATATGAGCTACACAACCCCAGATCCAGAGATATTGTGACAGTGTTACTGAGATGTTGGGACACCGAGTCATACTTCAGCCCAGCTGAACAAGCCTTTGCTTGTGTGAGTGCTAGATTAATACTAGCTTATAGTAACAGAAACATTTCAATTTCACTCTGCAGTAGTCCAGTTGTTCACTCAGGCAACTGCACTCAAGCAGCTAAATTGACTAAAATCAAAGTATCAGTCATTTCCTTTTGATCTGCTCTAAAGAGGAACTGTACAGGTGATTAAATATCCTCATATCCAGGGCTAAAAGCTGAATAACCTTCATGTGTATTTTCTGTCATGTTCACTTGCAATAAACCAGTGACATTTTTGTCTTTAAAGATTGTTGAAAAATGGTTTCAAATCATTCAATATCAAAAGAAGATTATGTGCCTCTCCACTCCTAGATCTCATGAGACAAAAAAACTCATATGGACTTTTTCTGATATGTTATGTTTTGTCTGATGAGTTCTTAGACATCCAAATATGGAAATGTCCTTCATGTTAGTCTAACTTCCCTCCTCATGGGCTATAATTTCATAACCTCATATTGCTATTGGTGATATGGATATGCTTTTGAAAATTGGTTCCTGGACCTTAGATGGTAAGGCAGAAAGAAATGGTTCAGATTCTCAGCAGACGAAAAGTAGTGCAATTTGCTGATTTTAGTAAAGCATCTAGCACAAAAAATGTAAAAGTCACACAGGGACTGAGACCAGAGCTGAGGTCTGAGGCTCAGGCTCAGATGTCCATCTGTATTTAGATGATTCATTGACCAGTCATATGATTTCCCCAGGCAAGGTGTCTAGGCAATCAGCCAGCATAGCCAAGTGTCTTAAACTCTAGACCACTGATTACCTACTCATTTACAGTAAGCTAGGTTGCGAGTGATCTTGGACATGAGTGGAGAATGAAGTTTAATTTCAAGCACGCAGAGCTGTAGCAAGATATCTAACTGTTCTTTTTCCCAAACCTTGTAGGTGAGCCAAAAATATACCATTGCCTGTGGATGGTGTTGCTATGTTATTGTATTCTGTTCAACTCCATCTTGTTCTGTGATTATTACCTTAATACTTGAATGCACCCAGCTGCTCTATATGACAGCCATATCTGTAATTTCTCTTGTCTTCCCAAGGGAAGAAGGACAGATGAGGTTATTTTGGTTTTGGTATGTGAGTTTATAGTAAACACAGAGGATAGACAGAGAAGGAGGCTATTGAAAGCAGTTTTTAAAAGCCTTATGTTCCCCAGGGAATATATTCTAGTCTCTGACAAAATTTTTTGTCTTGGAAAAGTGCATTTTACTATGGCTTTTGCTCTTTCAAAAGAATAAAAATGTACATTTTATCATTTTAGTTAATTTTAGTATGCCTTGGACCTCTTGAATTCTTAAAAGACAACAATGTGCACTTTGAACTTGATTCAATACCTTCTTTGAAGCCAGTATAAACAAGAGAGGATGCAACTGATACTGCTTCTGAGTCTTGAGAAATGTACTCTGTGTTCTGTGCTACTTAGCATTTCTGATAGTGACACAACTTCGTTCCCAGATCTGTCTTGCTTTTGCTAAGATGCGGAATCATAAAGGGAGCTGGGAATGAAGTCATCATTTATAAAACTGCAGATGATATAAAATATTAGTTGCATAAGCAAAGAGTTTTGCTGAACAAAAAAAGCACTACAAAATACACGTGAATATGAGTTTTTCACCTAATGAAGTTTAATGTGGCTACATACTCCTTCTGCAGGACTTCACATGCTCCCCATCCCTCTGAAGACCTGAAAGAAGGCAAAACATGATTGTTGAGAGCATCTGGAATCCAGCTTCCTTCACTTGCTCACTGTCTCCCTCCAAATCCCACTCCTTCAGTGGGCTTGGCTGCAATTTGTCCTGTGCCAATGACAAAAATTATAAAAATAGCAAATACGGTTCAATTCCTCTGTACAGGCACTACAGGGCTGCCATGAGTTCAGTATGTGTTCCCTGCACCATGCTAGGAATACAATATTCACCCTGTTCATGTGAACAATTGTTGTGGATAAACAAGGCAAAGACGTGATGTCTGTCAACAACCCAGCTCTAGAAAGCATTAAAAAAAACTCTCAAAGTCTTTCTTGAAAGACACTATAAACAAGCTTACTACAGAAACCTTCCACAACTTAAATATAACAAGTATATAAAAAAAAAAAAACAACAAAAAAACCCCCTTAAAATCCGCATATTTAGCTAATGCTACTTAATACTTGGCTAACAATTTACTCTTCTTTCTTTTTTCTACCTTGTAATGTGTTAAACGCTTTTTCTTATGCAACTAGCTGAAGTATTTGCAAATGGAAAACTTTCCTAATCAGATGGGTTTAAAAAATACAAACTGCAAGTTCTTGATAAATTTCATCAAGCTTAGACCCCAGTATTTGTTGTTTTACTGAAATATTTGCACCATAAATTAAAGCTTAAAAGTTGGAACATCTGCAAAAACAAACTGAACATTGTTTTTAGATTTTCTTCTGAATCACTCTTTGATTAGCTTTCCAGTGAAGAACCTCGCTGGGAGTATAAGTAGGTATCTTTCTGTTTCCATCAAGCTCTTTATGTTTGGTTATTTACTACCAGCTGTTCATGTTAAGAACTGCAAAGATTCACAGGGATCTGTGAGTGTGTGGTAGGTAATAAATCTGCCAAAGATTATCAAGGTTTGTGTATTTTAACATACTGTGATGTGACCTTAATCTCTCTAAGTCTTAAGAAAAGAAATTCTGTCTCTTTATAAAAGATCCATTATGTACATGAAGATAATGCTGTTTGCTATTTAATTCTCATGTCGAACCTTATTTTTGCTGATGGATTCTTGGCATGGACTACAGAAAGGTCAAACAGGAGATATGTCTTTGCATTGTACAATCAGACAAAACCAGATATTTTCAATGTTGCAGAACTGCTTCATAACATCTCGAGATTCCTTTCTAAGCTGAAATTTTAAAACGATAACTAACAATTTTAAAGTGATTACTAACACATGTAAATGAAAAGCATAATTTGTAAAATTACTAACACTTGCCACAAGCAAAAATATTAGTGTTTGTTTGCATTATTGAAAGGATACTCAGATATTCATTATTTTGTTCTTTTCTTATCCTAGGCTTAGTGCAATAGTAGAGGCTTTACTGCCTTCATGTTTTACAAAATAGTGATGATAAGTCTTAAATCCCTGCATAGCACTAAAAAATAGGGAAAACAATCCTTCCAGAGATGAAAAAGAAATGAGACAATTTCTCCACAGCTCCATATAGTGTCTTTAAAAGTTTAAAGGCAAGTTTGTTCAAGTTTAACCTTTAGAATGTGGCTTCACACTCTTTCATCTTGACTGTAAATTCTGACTGTATCGTATGGCTTTTTTCATGGTAGTTAATCTGCAGAAAAATAGTTAGAAATTCCCATTACTTGTACTGGAAATATGTTGTTCTCTTATTCCACATTATTAGATACTGATTATTCTCTTCATATGAAATAGCTCTTTCCAAGTGCATGGTCAAATCCAGTCTGTGTCATATTACATGATGGAAACATCATAGATACCTACATGGGACATGACAAAATGACTCGGTCAATCGGGTTTTGTTCCCCTCTGTGAAAGAAATTAAAATTGGGACTTGCATCTCTGCATCTCCCTTTTTTCCACTCCTTTATTTACATCTCATGATTTTAACTCAATAACTGTCACTTTCATTTTTAAACATTTAAAAATGTACATTTATTTTGATGGTATTTCTGTGCAGTATTGAGCATTATTTCCCATCTTATTGGAAATATGATAAATACTTATTTAAAAATTACTTCTATCTTTATTAGTTTATTAATAATATATATCTAACATATCCTGTCCTTGAAATCTATTGAATTTGTTATGGTGTGTCTTTAATTAAGCTAAGAAATTCAAATGCAAACAAATATTTCTCCTTTATTTATGGTTCTCTTTTAAAAAAAGGGAAAATATTTCTCAGTAAGGCGCAGGGAAAAAAAGGGAAGTGCCTTATTTCTGCTATGGCTTGTTTTTGCTGGTGCTCAGCCACTGCTGCTACAAAGACACCATAACAGTTTGATATCAGATTACCATTGCATTTTTTCATGTAATATTTGAAGCATGAACTGTATCCATTTCATGGATAGAGGGTTTGTGCTTAAAATTCACAATTTCAATATAAACAAATCTTTTGTTTCAGTTATGGATTGCATTAGAAAAATAGTTTTCGGATCCAGGTCTACGTGCTTCCAAAGATTGAGTCCAACCATCTCGTTGCCTTTCTTTTTAATTTTTCCTGCAGGCTTCTCTATTGCTCAAACACTTCCAGTTTCTTATCTCTGATTATCGCTGAGGATGACTCGTAAGTCTAAACTGACTGTACTTCTCTCTTTTGCTTTGGTAGGACTATTCAGATCAAAACGCCTGTTCTTCTCCATCTCACCAAGACGTTTGAAGTTATAAGGGAGACAATGTTATAAGGAAAGACAGGCCTTAGGTAAAGACTCATAATTCATTCTACACCTTGTTGAATTAGGCGTCTGATGACATGCAACTTACATGTAGAAATCAGTAAGTAGATGGGATCTTGCTCTTCTCAAGCCTGTTCCTCAGGTGAATACTTTGACATAAATGGCCTCCATATGTTAATCAAGTACTATTTTTTCTGACTTATTCCCTTAAGATGGATAAAATAAATATAAAAGGGAAATATTCTCATACCACTCTAGATCCCACAAAATTGCCCTTGAAGCAGAACTTGTAGATGTATATGTCTCTTCATATTTCACCCCTGTCTGGGCATCTCTGTATTTTTTATTCCTGAAATTCAAAAGAATACCATACCCTTTAACACTAAATATTTCTTGTGTTGTACATCTGGTTGAACTTTTTCTGTTGAACTCTCAGTGACCTACTTCACTGAAGCTGCCCAAAGTTGAGCAGAATTCATAACTGAGTGCACCTTTAGTGTACAGACCTTCTGCCTTACGGGATGGAAATAGAAAGTAAAGACTATTCCACTGTTTGCAAATAAATGAAAGTTCATTTGGAGAGAGTTCATTATATCTGTTGCAGGTAGAATGAAAGACATCTCACAGGAGAAATTTGAAAAAGACCAAAATAATAATCAATATCCAGAGTCAAAGGACTTAGGTGATGCTCTGCCCCACAGAAATATAGCCAAATGGACATGGTCCTCAAGTGAGTTTCTGAGTCTTAAATCAGGTGTGTGAATCAATGACGTGCTCTGTAGCTGAGGCAAATAAGCAATATAAGCAAAAAAAAGCAAATAAGGCACCACTAGTGCCTTAAATAGGAATAGTCAGCCCAAAGGCAGTCTTAATGCAGAGAAACAAAAGTTTGAGGAATAAGTTCAACAGGCATTTGTCTCAGGATTACTCTGACATGCTGCTATGAACTTGAAATTTAGAATTTGAGTTACTTTCTTATTTCATGCATCTACAAGGTATTATTTCCCACTAAAATGGCAATAGCCGTCTTCTTATTCATAACAGCAGTGAAAGTCCTTTTCCAGGGAGTGGGAGACCATATTCCTGCACTCCTTTGTCCACCAAAAGACTAAAGGGAGTTTTCAGCATTCCTATCTTGAAGCTGGGCCTTACTTGCCATCAGGGAATTAGGAACTGTCTCTAGTCAAATTTTAAGAAAAATAAACTTAAGTCAACTTTTATAACCTGACGGATCATTTTACTGTTTGTGAAAAGTGTGGTTTGATTGTTTCTATCAGTGAACGACAAGCAATTCTGCCCTTGCCTAGTCTGCAAGGAAATGTGTCAATTGAGTAACATGAAGGCTTCTCCACAACTCTGAGCCTCTAAAGCTGCTGAAACAGCTACTAATCCTAGTGCCTTAGCAGTTTCTTTAGTGAAGTAAAAAAGCATTAGAAATCAGATAAAAACGATGCAATTTAAAATCTCTATAAAATACTTGTTCTTTGCTCACTGGCAGCTAAGGTTCCTCATTGTTTATTGGTAAGAATTGGGGGTTTTTGATGTATAACACTTCCCTCATGCTAGCTTCAGCACCAGAGGTGTTTTTAACTTACCACTTTAACTCATATTTGTGTGAATATCCAGAAGAAATTGCAGAGAACCTCTTGGATAGCCTGCAGCCAATTGGTCTTGTTTCAAAACAATTGATGTCTCTAACAGATATCTATTACAGGCTAGGAGCTTAATCTTGACTTTTCACAACCTCTTGTAAATCTGAAGGAATGCTGTTGTGACATTTAATGCATCTAGCTGCTACGCTATTGTCATATTTTCACTTAGCTTCTGTAATCCAGTGGTCCTAGAGGCACTGGGGAGATTTGAGTTGCACTAAATGAAGCACTCTGCAAACAGAATTATGGTCTCTGCTGAAACTATGTAGTTAAAATACTTGTCTCCCAGGAGACACTGGAAAACTAAACTGAATGAGCTCAATGTGTGAAATTAAAACATGTTTGTTAAAATATACCAAGCCTTGCAGGTCCCCCCGTAGAAAAAAGTCTGCTTCTGCTCACTACCTTTTAAATCATGGAGCAGTTAATTGCAACATTTTTGGGGGTTCCTTTTATAGTATCCAGATGGATGCAGGTGAATGCGTTCAGCCAGAATCCCACCAAAAGGTAAAGCAAGTCACTGTTTGGGCTGTGAGACTGCAAAACCTGAAGTTGGAAAGATATGTGGGAAGACTATAACAAGAGGTAAACAATTAAAAACAGAACCTTCTGCCTTTAACATGTTGACTCTCCCACTTATTTTCTGGATGGGATCTTTGCATGCGTATAACATCTTTAGGATAAGCTGGTATGGATTTACTGACAGAGTCAAGATGTGTGAGAGCCCCTTATTAGCAGCCCCAGCAGGACAACCTGCTCTGAGCTGCTGATCTTCCATGAGTCCCAGCCAAACAGCCTCAGGGCATGCTCAGAGCATATGTGCCCTCTTCCTATGGCTGGAATAAGCCAGACATATACAAAGTGCAGGTGATAAACGCTATGCTCAATATGCAGCTCACATAAAAGAAGTCCAGTGCATCCCTAAGGTGTTAGACTCTCAGAGCTGCACAGTCTCATTTTCTTCCCAGATATACTGAATGAAGTAGGGGAACCACATTAATGTGAATGTGGTTATATCTCGGCGTAGAATCCTGGGGTGCATCCAATGCCACGTGGCCGGTAGGGTGAGGGAGGGGATTCTGTCCCTCTGCTCTGCTCTCGGGAGGTGTCACCTGGAGCTCTGCATCCAGCTCTGGAGCCACTAAGCTAAGACATGGAACTGTTGGAGTAAGTCCAGAGGGGCCGATAAGAGGACTGGAGCACGTCCCCTGTGAAGACAGGCTGAGGAGGTTGGGGCTGGAAAAGAGAGAGTTATGTGTAGACCTCATAACAACCTTCCAGTGTCTGAAGGGGATCTACAGAGAATCCAGAGACAGAGTCTTTGTCAAAAATTGTAGTGATAGGACAAGGAGTAATGGGTACAAATTGAAAGAGGGAAAAATTTAGGTTAGATATACAAAAGAAATTCTTTCTGTGAAGGTGGGGAAGCACAGGAACAGGTTGCCCAAAGAGGCAGTGGACACCCCAACCCTGGCAGTGTTCAAAGCCATTTAGGATAAGGCTTTGAGCAACATGACTGAGATCAAGGTGTCCCTGCCCATAGCAGGGGGGGTTGAGACCCAATGATCTTTAAGGTCCCTTCCAATCCCTTAGCATTCTATGATTCTATGGATTCCCCATTCGTTGTGTCTATTCCTGCAAAATGTCTTTCAGCAAGATGAGAAGATTTGCCTTGTTCTGAGCTATCAAAACAGTCCTCCAAGTATCCTGATATCCTTACAGAGTCCTCTGTATGTTTTCAAATATTCAAATATGTTGTTCACACAGATGATAGTTGGACCTACCAGCTGTCTAGATTTGTATGACAATTTGTGAGTGCATTTGCCGTGGGTGTGATAGATGGATAGACAGATAGATAGATGGATAGATAGATAGATTTGGAACTGCAACGGTAGTCAGGTAACCAGAGTGCTTAAAAATATTACTTCTATGAGAAACTATGATAAGCATGCATTAAAAAGTGGTCCAGAATAATAAAAGGCATTAACAGATATGATATAATGAAGAGAAACAGAGCCTAATGAGGGACTTGAAGAATTCAGTGGAAGTCTTTTGGCTCATTTCAGTATGATGTGGACAATGCCAAAATACAGATCAACACAGATAATTATGCCTATATTTATTTTTTATGGACAAAAAACCCAAAAATCCAACAAAAAACAAAACAACCAATCACCAGCAAAAAAAAAGAAGGACAGGAGAAACCAAAGCTTCAGGAAATCTCATAAAGTCACTAGAGCTGTGTTCAGAGAGTCTTATCACTAAGTAACCATGTAACACTGCATAAATACATCTCCTGGTATTTGCTGGATCTGGGGATGCATATACTTTGAATATGTACTGCAAAGCCTTTTCTGCAATAGCCAAAGTGTTTCCCATCTGTAATCTATAAACTTTTCCCAGCTTTCATATCTCAGTTCATAGAAGATCAAGACAGTAATATTTTTTTTTTCTGTCCATATTATGCTAAAGTTAACATTAGACCAGAGAGTTGCCTTATGACCTTAAAAACCCAGTAAAATACATTCAAAAAACCAAGACAGAAAATGACAGCAACTCAGTTCGATATCACTGAGTTAGATACTGCTATGGACTGAGATCACTCTGCCTGGAAAACCCAAGCATACCACTCTGGAACATGATTTTTTAGGATTCATAAAATTTAGGGCATGGTCAAAGACATTAAAAACATATGTATGTACAATATGCATGCCTTGGGCTTATTCCCACTTAATTGATATCTGTAGGATGAGTTTCTCTCATGGTTTAAGTAGACTTCTCCTACTTTATGTCTAATAAACCATTTTCTTCATCTTCCTCATCCTATGGCTTTTTCTGTTGTACCCAGTTACCAAAGGGTAAGGGAAGTATTGATTTCTGAATGCCTAGAAAAATAAGAATAGCATGGAAAAGGAGATTTTGTAAAACATGAGAGTAATGTTCTAACTGGAGATACTTTTCAAGAGAAAAGATGTTGACAGCTTTAACTTCTATTAAGGGAAAGAAATCAAATCCTTGTCAGTGAAGTATGAAATCACGTGCATGTTTCTGTTTCAGTGACTGAGATTTTCAAAATCTTATGTTTGGAAGAAGTGAAGGTGGTGAGAAAGATTTTACATTTTTCCGTGAAACAAAGCTATCTAGTCATCATGTAAAGCCCCATCACAAAAAATTTCATTTGTTTATTTGTCTGACATGCCTCCCTGACAACAACCTGGGGCCTAAATGACTTTTTATAGCCTCAAAGCAACAGTTTATTGTATAGGTCAAAGATTAAATGTACTCTTACATCAGTTTCAGTACTCTGTAATTTTACATCTTATATTACATGCATTATGGAAACCTAATTTCAAAATAAAGACCAACGCTTTATAACTGGTAACGAGTAATTATGGGAAAGCATATGTGCACTGCGGTGTGAGCCGTCTGCCAAAGCAAAGTGGAAAAATCATCATCCATTTGACTAAGAAAAATGCTAGGTTTTCCACCAAATCCACAATCGTGTATCCAAACAGTTCACAACTTCAGCTCAACACACTTCAAACACTCTTTCTTTTTGAGTATGATGAACTCATAGGCTAAAGGAAAAAGTGTTAAATTAAAAAAAGAAAAAACATTACTTTGTAAACAAAGTGCTTCTCTTTTATAAATGGAGAGTAACGAAGGAGTAGAACCAGATGAATGAAAATTATTAACTAAAAAACAAAGGGTGTCAGACAACTAGTGAATTGCTTATAGCTTATATAATTAAACCTATGCTCCAATAAGAATTGTACAATCAGATGGGTATTGTTATATGCATAGAGCTTTCTGATGTAACTTTTTCATATGTTCAGAGAAGTTAAGTAGTTCATCAAAATGTCACTCATCAGAGTGAATCCTGGCTAAAATTTGTACCACCCAGCAAAAGAATGTGGCTCTTATCTATAAAAGCGACAAAACTGTAAGGGCTTTGCAGTGAAAGAAGAAAGTCTGTGGCAGTCAACTTCCCTTGTGTTTGAACTTCCTTGTGGCTGAAGTGTATAGTATATACACTTATATATATATAAATCAGTGAGATTGCATCCATAAACTGATTGCATGCTTGCATGATCAGAATCATACTATCAGAGATTAGATGGATTTGAAATTAACATCATGATTTGAATAGATATACTCTTAGTGCATAAAGAGGACAAGAAAGTCTATCCAGGGATCAGTTTATAAATGAAACTTCTTAAATATCTCATAAAATTCTGTGGGAAGAGCCCTAAAACTTTGTACATTTTTAAAATGGTTTTGGTTCTACGTGGTTTGCACAGCACACGTGTCTTTCTGTTTAAGCATGAGTTGGTCTTCCTGGTGAAATTAAAAGCAATCACAGTCTACAGGCATTGCCTCGTTAAGGACCAAAACTGTTGGGAATCAGTTTATCTTTGAGAAACTCATAGAGATTCCAGTCTGAATGCTGGAAAACTCATGCTTCAATTCAGATGAGTTGATATGTCATGAACCCTGCTGAAGAGTCTGTCAGTTTTGAATTGGAATAGAAATGAGCACAAGGGAAGTTTTATCCAGAGTTGTGGGGCTTTTCTCACTTTCCATATATTCTGTCATTTGACTCATTCTGAAGACTACCTGTTGATTGACATACACAGATGTACTCCTGTGTTGGTTTAACACAGCATGTTTTTAGTAGGGGCAGGAGAAATGTCACTCAAAACTTCTATGTTCAGCACAGAGCCAGTTGCTGAAGGCTCTGACGATAGGCAGGTTACTAGCCCAATTAGATAAGTTGGTAACGCCTCTGTGATGACGTATTTAAGAAAGGGTAACTCGTGGGAAGCTCTCTTTCTTCTCTCAAAGGGTGGTGATGCGGCCGCCAGGGCCCATCCCAGTGGGGGCCACCGGGTGCCGTATGGCTGTGGCAAGCAGTGAGAGACATGGCGAGCAATTCCCCAATGCGGAACCCGGACGAGATCAACCTCTCAACTGCAACTTACAGACACCAACTATCTTCCAAGTCAGAGAAAAAGGAAAAATGAGGACACGTGAGGAAAACCAACATGATGGCACCGAGGTCAGTGAGAAAAAAAAAAGAGAGGGAGGAGGTGCTCCAAACACCAGAGCTGAGATTCTCCTGCAAGCCGTGGTGAGAACTATAATACAATAAATTGTTTCCCTGTGATTCATGAGGTGCATGGGGGATGCAGAGATCCACGCGCAGCCCACAAAGAGGGGTGCTCACGCTGTAGCATGTAGATGCTGAAAAGTTATAATCTTGTGAGGAACTCAGAGAGAGATGACCCTTGCTTTTACAGATCGAGGAAGAGAGCCTTTGCTTCCAAAGTAGAGCAGCTCATCCTTAAAAGACTAAACCCCATGAACTAAAATGACCCCCTCTAGGCAGTTGTGGGAAGACTGATTGGCCTGTGAAAGGGACTCACGTTGCAGCAGGTTCGGGAGGGACTGCTGCTCATGGCAGTTAAAACCACGCTAGAAAAGTTTGCAGAGCACTATCTCCTGTGGGAAGGATCCCACAGCAAAACAGGAGAAATTCTTTTCCTTAAGCATACTGAAGAAAAAATTTTAAGAAGTGAAATACTGACCAAAACCCCATGTTTTGTTTCTTTGCGCAGTCGGTGGAAAGAGGGAGGGACTGGAAAAGAAAGGTGTTCTGAAGGTTTGCTTTGGTTCTCATTACCCTTTTTACTTTTAATTCTGTTAATAATAAATCTTCTTTGTACTGTTTAAGTTTTGAACCTGTTTTGCCTAAAAGTGTTTTTTTAAATAATCCTTATCTCAACTCATGACGTTTTTGTTTTAATTCCCCCCTCCTCAGCTCAGCTATAGCAGAGGAAAATAAGTGAATAGCTTTTCATGAGTGCCTGGTGCTTAGCCAGCGTCAGACCGCAACAACTCCTCTCCTCCATGTTTTTACTTATCTTGTTCCAAGCCGCGACAATCATCCATTTTGTCCTGCAAAATTTGGGTTTCTCCTCACACTACAATAAAAGCAAAACAACGAGAAAGGGTTTTCAGCTTCTTTCTCTTCCAAAGTCTTGAAAGAATGACGTTTTAAAGGTAGAATGGTATACACCACACTAAGAGCAACAAAAATTTCCTACTTTTGTCCTTTCACTTCTTCAAACTCTGCATCACTCCGATAGGGTGAGTTTTCACCTTAGACTTCCATTTACCTAACACACCTTTTTAACTTACAGTATTTTCTCTTGCACCTGGTGTCTGTGCCTACGCCAGCCTTAAAAAATATGCATGTCATTAGTGATTTAAGCATTTAGTTTATAACTGGTTTGTAATTTTGGGGGTAAATGGTTGCTACTTAGGTACCATTTCTGAATTCATGACTTGATGGCTTTTTTTTCATCCTCTTGTAATTGCTGATTCTGCAAAAGCCAAAATTTCTCAGAGTAATCCTGCTTACATTGTATCTCTTCTAGAAGACATGAGCAGCATGTATTGCTAGTAGATAGTAAAGCATCCTTTGTGTAGTTCATTAACATGAGATGGAGATTATCTTTCTAAATTACAGTGATTGATGTTTGTTACAGTTTCTTTAAGCACAGCCAAGATGTTTATGGGGGTTTTACAATTTTTTAGTAACTTGACTAAGATGTGTTTTGCATTTAAAAAGTCTTTAAAAGCTGCAATGTTTCATCATTTAACATTTTTTTCATGTTATGTAGAGCTACTAGGATAAATTTTCCATGTTACAAACAGGGATTTGGCCACGTGTTCCTCATTATCTCCAATGAGATTCAGATGGCTAACTCACTGCCTTGACTTTAAATGTTTGTATATATGTGTACACCTATTGCTGTGTTTCACTGGAGCTGCTACTCTCTTAGGATCAAGAATGCTTATTTCTACCTGGAAACCTACTAGCACTTGCTGCTTTCTTCTGAAGAACCTTTGAGGCAAATTTTGATCCACCAGTGATTTCACTGCACATGTGTCCTTCTTATTTATTCACTCTTCACAAGTACTTCTCTAAGGAAGTTTATTTTGAGCATTTTGGGAATGAATGCTCATTTTTCAAGCAAACAACTTGCTAAAATAATAGTTACTCACACGTGTTAATAGTTATGGTCTTTTTTAAAAAAAAGAGATATACAAACACCACTATGTGAGCCAGGAGATTAATCAAGCACCATGAACAAAGAATGGTGGATTTTCACACAAAATCACTATGAAAGAACTTTTGGAGAAGTTTCTTTGCTGCTTGTGAAATTATGCAGCAGAATAATTATGAACATGAAGACAAATTTTGCAGAAATTGAAAGCAGAACAAGCTGCCTTCTGCTACCTCTTCCAAGAAAGCTGACAGGTGAAGAGCAGAACGTGCTGAGAGGTAATAGTGTTAAATCTTTCTGCATTTGTTCAGCAATATCAGTCAGAGCTCTTCATAAAAGTGACTTTGTACTATTCAGTGGATGGAAAGGTGATTCAAGAGTGAAAACCATTGCATTTTATCATCACTGGTAGTCAGTAAAAATTGACCTCTCAAATTGACTTCAATGTACCTCACATGTACATACCTGGAGACAGGCCCAAAATTCTACCTTGACTCATTTGATGAAAATGCACCTAAATTTTTTAATTGCTTAGGTTTCACAAATTGCAGCTAAGTCAACATGAATCATAAGTACTTGGAACATGTAAATACCAGAAAACTTTCACTGAGATATGACAGTATCCTATAGGGACCAGAGTGGAACTTCATACTCCCTGCTTTTCTTTTGAAATTATTGCACCTGATGACACTGACACTGTTTGGTATCTAAAAACATGCTTGTTTAAATGAAACAAAACCAAAAAACCCCAAAACTTCCCATCCCTAAATTTAAGCAGAAAATACAGAATACAGAAATACATGCAGAAAGTTCAGTTCTCCCAGCATAATAAATTAAATTATTGAAGAGAGACAGTCTCTTACTTTGTAACAGGAACTTTATAAGGTAGACCCTTTCTTTTCCTTCTACTTTCCAAGACTCTAACTTCTTTGTTATGAGTAAGGCTATGAGCCTGTTCTCTCTTCTCAGAGTATCTTACACCCCTCCAAAATGCTCACCCTGACCCTTCCAGCAGCAGCCAGGCCAAGGCACATGAGTAGCTCTCCTCCCAGCTGCTTGCTTTCATGGCCCCTGAGCTGTATATCCCATACACAGTGTTTACAGAGCAAACTCAAAACAAACACATTAAACAGTTTTGCTGTCTATGATAAAGTGCCTAAATATTTATTCAGGAGCTGGACATCCAAAAAGAACCAGCTTAAAGAATTAAAAATCTAAACAAATTCACAAAAAAGTGCATGTGCTTCTAATTGTTCTTGCTCGAGCAGAATCATGGAACTGTTAAGGTTGGAAAAAACATCTAAGATCATCCAGTCCAACCATTATCCCAGCACCACTCTGTTCACCACCAAACCAGATCCCCAAGTGCCACATCCACATGACTTTTGTATACCTCCAGGGATGGTGACTTTACCACTTCCCTGGGCAGCCTGTTTTAATGCCTGACCACTCCTTCAGGGAAGAAAATTTTCCTAATGTCCAAGCTAAACTTCCACTGGCACAACTTGAAGCCATTCACAGTCATCCTGTCGCTTTTTACCCGGGAGAAGAGACTGATTCCTTCCCACTACAGCCTCATTTCAGCCAGCTGTACAGAGCAATAAGGTGTCCCCTGAGACTCGTTTTCTCCAGGGTAGACAACTCCAGCTTCCTCAGCTGCACAGGACTTGTGCTCCAGACCCTTCTGTCACCATACACCGGGCCAACACAGTTTGCAGTATAACATTGTGGCACCATCTGCAGTAATCACGCATGGGAAAAGCTACACTGGCTCACCGACCTTATGGGCAAGAGCTACAGCAGCTCACCATCCCTCTTAGAGGCACGGTCAACCATAAAGCAGTCCAATCCCAGACTTGCTTGGGCAAGAGCTACAGCAGCTCACCGTCCTTCCCAGAGGCACGGTCACCCAAGGCAGTCCAATCCTGGACTCACATGCGTAGGCTACTCACGGCTCTCCTGGGCACACCCCCGCCCAGGGATTACGCGCCGGCTGGCTTTTCCACTTCCCCCAAGTGGATTGCAGTCTGTGAGGCTCATGCTGCCAGAGGCTTCCAGAGCTTCTAAGGCTCAGCCAGTTATCGCCTTGATACATACAAACACAGGCACCAGACATCAGAGTCCAAAGAGTCCAGCATGGCACAGGGTGGCAGGCATCAGCAACCAGAGGCAGGCAGTGGCAAAGCAGAGTGGCAAAGCAGGGTGACAAAGCATGACAAAGCAGAGGCAGGCACCAGCTCAGCAGCCACCCAGTCAGCTCAGCTCAGTATCTGCTGCTCTGTGATCCTACAGCACAGCCCTTATATCCATCATCCCTTGGGCTACTCACGTGCTTCTTGTAGGAATCACCACACCTGCATTCAATGCTGGCCTTCCCTCCTCCCAGGGACACAGCCACAAGCCATGAGGCCAAGGCTGCCTACAGCCTACTCTTGTAACCCCACACCTTCACCAGCTCCGTTGCCCTTCTCTGGACTCATTCCAGCACCTCGATGTCCTTTTTGTAGTGAGGGGCCCAGAACAGGATTTGAGGTGTGGCCTCACCAGTGCCAAGGACAGAGGGACAGTGAAAGAACATGACACTGTAATGCAGTCAGTAATGTGTTTTATTCCTCAAGTTTCTTCACTGATGCCATATGAAGTAGCAAGCTCACAGGGCATGCTGGGCAGTGATGAATTACATTTTTTATCACAGGGAAGCCAAGGTACTTCCTTCCCCCTCAGGTGAAACCACAACCTTTTCCTGTTTATTTGAGGAATTTGCCCTCACCGGCTCAACTTCTCTCCCTCCTCCTCTCAGATATACAAACTACCACGCGTACAACATAATCCAGACATGGTATTTGGTTTTCATTTGTGTTTTTCCCATCCTGTTTTCTGCAGCAGAAGCATCTGTGGCTGCATCCACTACACAATCTTGCATCAATTACAGAAACATTTAGATTATTTGCTACACTGACTGAATACTAAGTGAGGAAGGGAAACAATCTCGCTGTAATGCTGACAGCAGACATCACATTCTTGAGAAATCCCAAGTTTTTGAAAGAATTTTTCTTCATACAAACCCAGACACCTATAATGAGAAAGGTCTATTTGCTTCTTCTCTATCCAGTGCAAGAACTTCCATTCACCACAAACTTCCATTCACCAGTGTTGCAGATAATTTAATTTTAAATGTTCTCAAGGGAATTTTCCTGAAATCTATTATTTTTATTACTAAATCCACATTTTCTTGTAGAGCATGCTAGGCTTAATCCATATACACTTGATCAGAGTCCTTACACCTTCACTATTAAACCACAAATTTGTTGTTTCTGCCAATTTTCCCCCTAATGTTCTGACCTAATTTCCCTGTTTTCATATCTGTTCTTGAATCCAAATTCTAACCTTCTTGTTTAATCAGCATCATCTCATTTTTGGATGCTGATGCACCCTTAGTACTTACAGTATGTCATCATGCCTATTCCCATCAGAGCAGTGGATTATCGCCTCAATAAAGTAAGTTGATGGGAGTGTCTCAGGACTTTATGCTTCAAAGTACTAAGCAGAGAAATTATTTTTTTTGTTCAGAGGACAGACACAGAGAAACGAAAGATGGCAACTAAAAATACTAATTTCTAAATATGGGTTTATTTGGTTGCACATTTCTGTTTCCATGCCATATTTCTCTAATTACAAACACATCATGATGAGTAGAAATTTTCATTTTTCATACATTTCTCAAAAATACTATCATTCTCTGTTAAAAAATGTTCCTAGAAAATAAAATCTCAACCACAAAATTTCATCCACATCTAGAAATGAATATCAGAACTTTGAGAGTTTTTAAAGTGAGTGAATAGTGTCATTGTATTCAATGTCATTTATTGTGTGTTTCACGTTAATCAGTTTTTCTTCTAATTCCCTTGATTTTCTTTTCTTTTTTTTTTAAATCTCTGTAAACAGCCCAGTTACTTTTTTTTTTTTTTTTTTTTTTTTTATTTTTAAACAAAACCCAAAATTNACAGTCCTCAAATTTTAACTAACTATCCAAGGTATACATCCTGCAGGATAAGATGAATAGGTATTATATTTGTCCTCCATGGCATGATTTGTCTACAGAGACATTTTAAAATTGCATTGGTGATTTTCTTCCATATCATGATGTAAAGTCCTACTATGCTTTCTTTGCTGTCTAATATAATCTCAGAGCTACTTTTGGCATTCTTTTTTTCCAATTTCTCTTCTGTAGTTTTGCAGGGATTTTGAATTATTTTTTTATATCTGTCAACTTATACTTTACTAATATTGTTCTCTATGCATTTGATAACAGCTCTGGGACTTCTTTGTAATCTTCTGTGTTGTCTGGTTTTTGCAAATTTATATTGTTATGGAAATTCAGTACAAATTCACTAATATATTTATACTTTTTTTTCTAGATCTTTCATGAGTTTGGAACTTAAAAGTACAACACACTGATGGAATTTCTCAATATGTAACAAATCCCAGCGGGAGTCAGTTTTTGCTGATCATCATTACTTCTTTTGATCACCATGTCGACCTTCAGGTTATTTCTCATATCAATGTTCTGGGATTTTGCCCTTAAATTAGTACTGTGAAAATATACAGTGCTCACACACACATGCAGAACTTATGAAATCACAATCATAGCCAGGAAAGTGTGAGAACTGTAGTCTACTGGGTTGCAATTTGTGTTTTCTTTCCAACTTTCAAGTATCAAACGTATAACATAAAATTCCAAAGTGCTGAAGAATTGGATAGTATAAGAATATCAGGGAAAGATAATTAAAAGATAGAATCACAGAATATTCTGAGTTGGAAGGGACTCACAAGATAAAACAATAAAATTCCAGATGGATTTGCAACAATGAGAAAGGGACTGGGTCAAAGACTGAACGTCAGTTTCTGGTAGCTATGGAAGAATTTTTGGGCATCTGTGGATACAGGGCTGATTTTGTTAGCTAACCTGAAAGTCACATTTTCACTTTGTAAGTCAGATTTTTGCTTCTGGTCTTTGATTTTCTTTTAACTACTTCGGATTGCTTCATATTGGACTTCTTTCTGTAGGAACTGATACTTCTCTGGAGTTAGAACCCAGTGATCTTTTATAAAGTCCATATCAGACACTTTTTGATGTAGTGAAGGTAGCAACATAATTAATCAATAAAGTAGAGATTTAAGCAATCAGTTCAAGCCAGTTAAACAATGCTTGATTACCTTGGGAAGACTGCTTTTTAAATAGAGAGAGGAAAATTATTACATTTTTTTAAATCTGTTTCTTATATTTGAATCTATGCAGGTCTTTTTTATTTTACAAAACAATTAATAAATGCTCAGCAATAGGCTTACAGCAACCTTATATACTCCTGTATTCACAACTTGCAAACTTACTTGAAATTATTCTACAGGTTTTGGTAATAAATTCTTTCTATAACACTTCCTTAGGATTTTTAATGCAATCATTGTGTTTACATATTGCATATCAAAATTAAATACGACAATTAAACTACCTTTGGCCCTACTACAAACACACCACACTAAAAATTAACCATTAAGGATTAAGTCTTGGATACATCAAAGCAATTAATCACATACAAAATCTCATGGAATTTATCAATTCAACACATAATTAGGACCTTTACTGGACCAGATCTTCAGATTGTAATTGGAAAAAGATGGAGAAATTTAAATAGGCTTTGTTGGGTTTGTTTCGAGGTTTGTTTGCTTGTTTGTTTTTGCTCGATTTTGTTGCTGTTACCGTTGCTGTTGTGGTTGTTGTTGCTGTTGTTTCATTGCTTTTGGGAGCAGTTTCTGGGAGGGGTTGTTTGGTTGGGCTTTTTTGGTTCAGTTTGGTTTGGTTTGGGTTATACTTAGGATGAGTATGACTCACTTGTTAACACTATATTTTAATGTCTTTCTGTCTTACATCTTGTAGTTTTTGTAGTCATATTGTACTCAAAGGCTTACCTGAACAACTGAGAACTATCATAAACATCCTATAAAAACAAGTGGGCTGATCAGAGAAACCACAAACTGGGGCATAGAAGAAACTGTTCAGATTGATTTCTTCACCACTTGGAAGTCATAAACTTCCTCTATTAAAAATATATTTCCTGAACTTTGTAAAGAGAGGAAAATTTGAAAAGCTGAATGTAATTTTTAAGAAAGAGTAATTTTAGTCTTAGTTTCCACTATTTAAGTGAATAACTTCCACATAAATGTGCATTATTTTTTGAAAACACTAAGAAATGTTAACTGAATTTCTTCACAGTCGGCCTTCCCATATGTATTAAGTGGGGTACTCCAACACTGAGGCTGCAAAGTCACAAATTGCTCAAGAACAAGTACTCTGAGACTTTCACATCAGTAAAATTTGTACTACTTTTCTTATGATAATCACCATTTGATATCAACATCGGAGTTCAAGTTAAAATATTATATCCAAACTGTATATCTTCTATTTCTTCAATATATTTAAGACATCCAGGCACTTTTAACAAAAAAAACCCCAAGCAACATTTTAAAAATTCAGTAAGGGGAAAAGGTTTCTAAGTGTTTTCTCTTTCTAGAAATTTAAGTTAATATAAAGCATATTTCCATGCCCATGAATGTCATCACAGCCAAGACTTTAGTACATTCTTTGTATAAGAAGCCAATCTGAGCCATTTGAACTTTTATTAGTGGAAAACTTATAGCTGAAGTCAAACGATTGAATGCAAACCCAGATTGCAGAGACATTCCAACTGCATGTGACTTCCCTCCACATGTTTAAGAAATGCAGTCACAGTTTTCTCTACTAATTTGGTGGTTGTAATATCACCAGGACTAAAATTACCATGGCAGCTTGATCCTTTTTCATTGCAGAATGGTTACTTTACTTATGTATTAAAAAATGTTCTAAAAAACTTACCATTACCTTTAAACAAACAAACAAATAAAAAGGATGGAGACAATCACTTTTTGTTTTTATCCCTTTTCCAGCACAGGATTTTAGTCGTGATATAAAAACAGGAGGAAGCATCTGTCCTAGCGTACTGTAAATTCTATCAGGAATTAACTTGTATAAATTCAAGCATTCTATTTCTGATCTACTACGGAAATGTGTTTTGCAATTAAGTTGCCAACAGTCATCTCCATGGATTGGCTTTGGATGACATTCAAAATTTCCCGAGAATACCAGAGTCCTTTCCTAATTGGCCAATATTTTATTTATTATAACATACAGCCGTTTATTTTTATACATAAATCATTCAGTAGCAATGAAGATTTTTAAGATCTTTTTACCCAGATTTTGTCCTCTGAAACCTTTATCACACAGCTGCTTCCACAAACTGCTACCAATTAAGCACAGGGAAACTCTTCTCTTATAGTAGACAGGCTGTGCAGGGGAATGTCCTTCCTAATGGAGAAACCCAGCTTTGCAGAAATTTCTTCTTTGATTACCAGGAACTGCAGAATTGGACCCACATGACTGAATAAACTCTGTCTGGCCATTCCTAACATCTTTTGCAACAAGGGGCAATTTTTTGCAGTTTTGTTCTGTCAGTCCTAAAGTGATCTTTTCTTCTTTGGGTCACTTTTCTGACTTCACTTAAATGAGTGAGAGAAGACAACTTTTATTTTGAGATTATATTATACAGTAAATAGCATGTCAAATATATTTAGGACTCTTCTTCACGATGTGGAATTGAATCTGACATTGAAGTCACATAAAAGAGAAAGAATCAAGGACAATAAACATACAATGTCTTTATTTCACAAAAAGAAGCATAGCTATTATCAGCAATAGCGTGACCAGAAAAACTACAGTAGTGATCATCCTTCTGTACTTGGCACTGGTGAGGCCACACCTTGAATCCTGTGTTCATTTCTGGGTCCCTCATTACAAGCAGGACATCGAGCTGCTGGAATGAGTCCAGAGAAAGGCAACAAAGTGAAGGGGGAAGAGTCTGGAGCACAAGACTTATAAGGAGTGTCTAAGGGAGCTGGGGGTGTTTAACCTGGAGAAAAGGAGGCTCAGGGGAGACCTTGCTCCTCTCTACAACCACCTGAAAGGAGGTTGTGGTGAGCTGGGGGTCGATCTCTTCTCCCAGGTAACGAGCGATAGGACAAGATGAAATGGTCTTAAGTTTTGCCATTGGAGGTTTAAATTGGATATTAGGAAAAATTTCTTCCCTAGAAGTGTGGCCAGTCTTTGACATGGGCTGCCCGGGGAAGTGGTGAAACCACCATCCCTGGAGGCATTTGAAAGACATGTAGATATGATATTTTGGGACAAGGTTTATTGGTGGATTTTCAGTGCTGGGTTAATGGACTCTGTGATCCTAATTAGAGGTCTTTTCCAAATGGAAAAATCATATAATTGTCTTACTGTGACTGTGGTACAGAAAAAATAGCACAGTTAATATGTTTTACCAATATATGTATTGGTTTGCAGGATGGAAATTGGTTAGTGGATGTTAGATGCTCTACTCAGCTGTTGAGTAAGCAGGGTGTTGTAACTTCTTCAGTATTTGAAAAAATATTATATACATAAAATATATGTATTTTATATAGGTATTGGTTGTCTTCTTCAATCAATGCAATATGGTCATTACAAGATGCATAAAGGCAAAATTCAATGAAGGGACTGATGTATCTGCCTGTAGGTAAACAAAGGAGAAGGGATTTCGCTGACCAAATGGATACATATGATGTGTAAACATGTACAGCAGAGCTGGTCATAACTTGTAGTCAGTGGAAAGAAATAAACACACCTAGGATCTATTTCACCCTATTGTAAAACAGATGTCAGAAATAGGCCACATGTTCTGAAAATTCCTTTTAAGGCTTGAATAATAATATTTCGTACAGAACTATAAATCTAAATCAATGAAATGGTCATTTGTGCTGAATTTCATTTTCCCTTAGAGTGCAGCAGCTGAGTTTGTGGACTTGTGCTTTTCCTGGCTCCTGCTGAGATCAGAATTTAAAAGTGCACAAATAGTAGGAGAAATGTCATGTTTACAATTCTTTTCGGCGTGGTGAGAAACAGGAAGTGACAGAAATAGTATTCTGGGATGATATTGTAGCAAGGGGCTCTCAGACATTATTCTTGAGGTTTTGTCACAAATGCCTTATATTATGGTTTTGTGAGTTTGCAGAGTGGGTGAAATGAAAATCTGTGGAATCCACCCATTTTGTTTTTTCCATTGAAACAAAAAAGGTTTCCTATGACAGGAACAAGATCCAGAAAGGAAGAAACACACTTAGAAAACAAAACTTACATTAAGAATGCTTTGCTGGAAATATTTACACTTTTCTCCTGGAAATTATACAAAATACAATTTCACAGTGGTATCACTTGAATCAAAGGGTCTCTGCAGGTTAAGATATTGAATGTAGGTCTAAGGTTATCCTTTCTGATGAATTTTGTTTAAAAGTACTTGACACATGTTGAAATCTGTTTCTTCCAAAAGTCAAACAAAAACTGGCCTTTCTAAAAATTGCATGAAGTTCAGAAAAACAATCTTTTATAAGGCCGAAGCAATACACAAAGTGCATAAGGAGGATCCTCTTGCTAAGTCTCCAGAAGCTGTGTTATCTTTTCGTCATGTAGTTCTCTCTCTACAATGAGGATGTGTGAAACACTTTCAGTCACTTTAGTTAAGTACAGTGAAAACCTTATGGCATGATAGGAGTATCAGCCAACCTGTAGCCTCGGTTTTTCTAGCAAGACTTTGAGATGCTGGATGAACATGCTGGGATCACTTACCTCGAGTGTGAGTTCACCCTGGCTGGATGCCAGGTACCCACCAAAGCCACTTTGTCACTCCCCTCACAAATGGACAGGGAAGAGAAAATATAACAAAGAGTTCATGGATTGAGATGAGGACCAGCAGAGATCACTCACCGATTACCATCATGGGTAAAACAGACTTGAGGATATTAATTGAATTTATTACTAACATAATTATAGGAGGATAATGAGAAGTAAAACAAGTCTTAAAAAACACCTGCCCCCCACCTCAGCCCTTTCCAAGCTCTACATCTTCTCCCCGAGCAGCACAGGGAGACAGGGAATGAGGCCTATGGTCAGTTCATCACACGTCATTCCTGCTTCCACTCAGGGAGAAGAGTCCTTCCCCTGCTCCAGGGTGGATTCTCTTCCATAGGAGACAGTCTTCCATGAACTATTCCAATGTGAGTCCATCCCGTGGCCAATGTTTCTTCACAAACTGCTGCAGTGTGGGTCACTTTTCCATGGGGTGCAGTCCTTCAAGGACAAGCTACTTCAACATGGGTCTCCCATAGGGTCACAAGTCCTATCAGGATATCTGCTCCAGCATGGACTCCTCTCTCCATGGGTCTGCAGGTCCCTGTCAGGACCCTGCTCTAACAGGTGTGTCCCATGAGGTTGCAGCCTCCTCTCAGGCATCCACCTGCTCCAGTGTGGGTCTCCCCCAGGGGCTGAGGATGGATCTCTGCACCGCCATGGTCCTCCATGGGTTGCAGGGGCAGAGCTGCTTCACCATGGGCTGCACCACAGACTGCAGGGGAACCTCAGGTCTGGTGCCTGGAGCACCTCCTCCCCCTCCTTCTCCACTGACCTTGGTGTCTGCAGCATTGTTCCTCTCACATATTCTCACGCCGCTCTTCCCTGGCCAAAATTAAAACTGTGCAATAACTTACTTTTTTACCTTCCCAAATATGTTATCACAAAGGTGTTATCACCCGATCTAACTGGCACAGCCTTGGCACATCTGTCTTGGAGCTGCCAGGGGTAGGCTCTGCTGGACATGGAGGCAACTCCTAGGAACTTCTCACAGAAGTCATCCCTGTAGCCCCCCTCCACTACCAAAACCCGTCCATGAAAACAAAATACACTAGGATACGTGTATTGCTTGCTTTCATGAATGCTTGGTTTTGATTCTGATGTAGTAAACAAAATTATGCCTTAAGCTGTTATGACAGAGAAAAAAAACCCCTCAACTAAAGCTGCTCTCTTGTCACCTGCTGAAAAAATTGCCTCTTTTCCACTATACCTACTGAACTCCTTGTGGGAAAATGCCTTAATATGCTGAAGTAAAATTAGTAGTTATTTCCTATTTAAACTTTTGAAGTTAACCTGTTGTGGGTTTTTGCCCTCAGAGTGGGTTAGAGAGCTAATGTAGTCAGTCAGACTGTGTAGGGTGCCAGTAGCCTCAGGGGATGCACGGTGACAAGTAGCTGGAGTGGAAAACTCTCAGCAAAACTAAGCCTGGAAGAGGACAGCTGTTCTCAACCTACTCCAGGCAGGGAGCCTGCTAACGGCAGGCAGACAGGCTGAATCTGGGTGAAATGTTTGTCTCTTCAACACACACTCTAACCTGTGAATTTCTAAGTAAATGGGAACACCACTAGGCACCCTGCATGAAGAAAAGCCTTCCTTCTTTAGTCTAAAAGTGCAAGGTCCCCGGCTTGTTCCCTTTCCTCTTCTCTCCCCATTAAAAGTCCAACTGAATGGTAGAGTTTGTGCAAATAAGAAGTATTTGGGAAACAGAAATGTTGATTTTTGTGGGTAGATTTTAAATGAAACATCTCCAATTTTGTTATTATTTTTTTCTCTTTTGTATTTTCAGTTTAACAGCTAAAACATCATTCACACTGGAAGACCTGAATATGGTTGGGGTTCTGGCTGCTTAAGTTCGGGACATTCTTTCAGCTGTCTGTATGTGTCATTGTTTATGAGATGGCCACCATCAACCTCAGAAGCAGGTCTGCACAACCAGGCCAAATGAGCCAGATAAAGCTTTGACACTGTCCCAGGTCTTTATTCTCAGGAAGCAAAGCTGGTGTGTTTCAGAACCACAGAAAAGAAAACTTTCTACACTTGATTTTGTAGTGAATCAAATGACGGAGGAAGGAAGAAAAGTAAGTGTATAAATTAATTTCATTAAGTTTTCCCCTATGTCCCTGATTATCCACTCAAATCTCTTTTACTGTTGCTTGTTAAAACTCAAAACATACAAAACCAAAGTTAATTTTTGGCTACTCATCTTCTCTTTCCACATCACTTATGACACAGATTCTCTTTAAGTGATTCCCGAGTTCAGCTTCTTTTTATTTCCTTCTGACAGCCTCTTCTTTTTTTCATCAACATTAGAAAGACTGATGCTCTTTCTCTGAAGAAAAGATTTCTGGTTTAGCTTTCATGGCCCACAGTGAGAACTACATCATCACTGGAGTTTGTTCACAGAAACAATATACTCCAGAGTGATGATACTTTTTAGAAACATTTTTAAGCTGATGGGTCTAGTGATTATGACATGCATGATGTCCCACAAGTCATTATTTTGCTTCTGAACCAGAATCCAAGTAAATTAATGTTACTTTATTTATGTGGCTTTGTGGGTTTTGTATGAATGATGGGCATTTACACCTCTAAAACCACCATATTTAATTGACACATCTGTTTGGAAGTTTGGAAGGGTTTGGAAGCTGCAGGATTACTGTTTTACCACTAAAAATGATGATGATTGATGAAAATTAGTAAATTTTGGCTGCACAGGTTTTCGACAGATTCTTCTCCAACTGAATTGAGAACTTTGGGTTTAAGGTGTAGCTGTTCAGTATATATGTCACAGGCACATCTCATTTTTTGAAGATGTGGTCTTTTAGCAAGTATTTTAAGCAAATATATACCTGTACCTCTCAAAACTTCTGTTCTATAAGTATAAGCTGTGATCAGAACAAGATGGAGGGAAAGGAAAACAAAAATGCGTCTGCCTAGTTGAAAACATAATAATTAAGCAGAAGATGACCTACTCTACAGCTTGTACTAGTTAGACTGGACTTAGAGCCCAATTCTTCCCTTCCGTGTGTCCTGGTTTAAGCCTAGCTGGCAACTCAGGCACACACAGCTGCTCACTCACTTCTCCCCACAGTGGAACAGGGAAGAGAACCAGAAAAGTGAGAAAACACATGAGTTGATATCAAGACAGTTTAATAGGTAAAGCAAAACCATACATACAAACAAAGCAAAACAAGGAATTCTTTCACCACTTCCCATGGGCAGGCAGGAGTTCAGCCATTCCCAGGAAAGCAAAGATCCATTGTGCACAACAGTGACTTGGGAAGACAAATGGCATCGCTCTGAGCATCCGCCTGTGCCTTCTTCTTCCCCAGCTTTATATGCTGGCATGATATGGCATACATACCTACATATATATATATATATGGCATACATCTATACATATGGCATGATGCCATACGGTACGGAATATCGCTGTGATCAGTTAGGGTCAGCTGGCCTGGATGTGTCCCCTCCCAGCTCCTCGTGCACCCTCAGCCCCCTCACTGGTGGGTGGGGTAAGAGGCAGAAAAGGCCTTGATGCTCAGCAGTATCTAAATCACCCCCATTTGTCAACACAGTTTCCAGCATAAATCCAAAGCAAAGCCCTATACTCACCATGCTGAAGGATATTAACTCTATTCCAAGCAAAAGCAGCACAACATGGCAAATCCATACTTGCTCTATGGTTCGTTTTTTTGTCTGTTTATTTGTTTTCTCTTTGTGGTCCTCTGCTTTGGAAATGATCTTTCATTAAGATGGGCTGTGTTTTTCCTTTTTTAATATGAAAATTAGTCTTAACACAAAAACTCCAAACCCAAACCAAATATTTTTCAGGGCTTATTTGCCTGTAATAAAGTTTCTAAGTCTTGAATGAACATAGCTCCAGGCCTACAGAGCAACAAAGAAAAAAATAAACATAAAAAACACTTAAATAAAATCTTTTCACTTTGCAGATTTCATATTTAAAGAATCTGAAGTACCATGTGAGAAAGCTGGAGTGTCAGTTTTTCTTTTTCTCCCAAAGCCTTGGGCCACAATGTTGTTGGCTGTTGGATATCAAAGCAGGTTTCACATCCACTTCTTTATTCTAAGCCAGCTCAGTTACAACTCTGGATAACAGTCATAACTGAGTATCTGACAAGTAGAACACAAGCAGATTACCTTGGAAATAGCAATTAGAGAGACAAATCCATTTTTTTGCCAAGTACTGTTCACAGTTTTTCACAAGCATTCTTCTTTTACTCCCCCAAACATCTATGTTTCGGTGCACATATAAGGAGAGAGGAAAATGTGTTTTCCTTTTTGATATTCTACCATTTTTTCAGAGAGAGACCTATGTGTGATCACAAATACACTAGGAAAACCCTAGAAAGTCAGGAAGTAGAATGTAAATGGCTGACCTTCAAGATCATAAAGCAAATCAAGAAGCTATTTTTACATCAGTTAGATAGTGCTTTCTCAAGAAAATGTTGAGCTTTATTTATTCTGCGATTGATGCACTTATGATTAAGCATGAGAAGAGAGGAATTATCATTTTTCCTCATTCAGGAGCCTCTCAGATTATTCTTTTGATTTTTTCCTTGCTGTCTTCAGTATAATCTCTGGCAAGCTAATACTCTCCCATCTTGCCTTTGTTGCTGTGGTACTTGTGCAATTGATACCTTCTTCCGTGCACAGCTACAACTGGGCAATAATTGCCCCTTGACAGATGGTGAACCGAGGTGCTGAAAGAAGCTTCAGTGCTATGGTTCTGTGCACTGGGACAACCAGCAAGGTGACTTTCCTCCCCAGACCTGGGCATGTCTGAGAAGGAAATCCATTGGCACAGAGTGGCTTGGCTGTTAAAAAATCCTGGGTGCAGGTAGGACCTAAACGCTGCTCCCCACTGTGGGGTGTGAGCCTTAGGCCACAAAGTAGTCTGATGCCTTCTCCTGAAGGAGAATACCTGAACATTTTATTTAAAAAAAACCACCACAGGCTACAGGAAAGCAGAAAAGGAAAGAGAACAGAACAAACGGAATAACATTTTCTTTTAAAAGCAACCATGGGGGAAGTACTACCCTACAGATTTATGAGAAAATACTCACAATCCACAAGCATGTTTCCAGGGCTCAATCCGTGAGTGAGGGATTTCTGACCCATATTTCCCAACCTTTTTAAACATTTAGGCATAGATTCAACAAGGAGACCACATGTCCCAGCTGAACAGCTAGATTACAAAATAATTTGTGACAAGACAGATCCAGGAATGCCTTTCTGAAACCGTCATGAAAAAATGGATGAATAATGGGAAAACTTATTCAGGTACCTCATCCAATCTTTACAAACAATATAATTTTTAAGTGATAAGCAAGTTCATGCAAATGGTCAAACATCACTAAACATAATATGGTCTACTCAAAGCAAGTGTTTGAATTGGTAGCATACTGAATGTCTTATGTCTGTACTTCATGCTCTGTATTGATAAACTAGGATTAGTATGAAAGACAGTGAACATTTCTGTCATAAAAAGGCTTTTCACCAGTTTCTGAAACAATACCTTGCTATATAATGTCTCAAATAAAGACACAGAAAAAGTTGTAATTATTTCACCCTGCAAAGCCACACAGAGACATTTTTGCTAGCTGAGTCTTCATACTTAGAGACATTTATGGAAATTATGTTACTTAAAAATGAAATTATATGCGTGTGTACAGAGGAAGTCTTCAGGCTGTTACAGCAAAGTGGATTGTTATTTCATTTTGTGATGCTATTGAAGCAGACAATTTTAAGTAGTACTTCTTGTACAATAATAACAAGAAAGTCATAGAAGTGTAAATGACTGAGAAAACCACCTTCTCCAGAAAGCCATATAATATTAGTCCCACAATTATGTACCTTCCCTAAGTCTTCACTCTAGAAAAAATTCCTTCAAAGCTAACACTTAGAGGTATCTAGGAGAATTTAAATATGTTAAGAGTATTTAATTTGTTTTCTCAAACTGCACTTGCCCTTTTCAGGATGTGAAAACTGAGATTGACAATAATTCTTGGTAATTAAATGAGCTACAGAAAGTACAGAATAGATTAAGCGGAGAATAATACTTTGTGATTTGTTTTCAAAAAGCAGCGTGCCTTCAATTTCTTTTCTGCACACTATAAATCCCCCACATAAATTATGTCACGTTGTGGCTGGTATTCCTATAAGAATAGGAATGCATGACATTACAATGACACCACCTAGTATCACTGCATTTATAGCGGCTTGCATATTTTCATTATAAAATCCGTTTTAAACATCTCATATATTTCCTAATAAAATACATTCACCTCAAGAGCTGTAACTCTGCTGATTTAAGGAACTCTTTATAACCCAGATAACTCTGATTAATGAAAAAATGCATATATTTGGCAAGCCAATATATTTTTAATGGACTTAGTTGTGGCCTTGTCACAAGTTTTGTGGAGGAGCCAGCTATGTAGCCCTAAAAGCCAAGAACCTAAAAGGGAAAGGACTCTATGGATAAAATATGATAGCACAGCCGGATTCTTAGCTCCTCTTACCTGAGTTGGGAAAAAAAAAAGTTAGACTTTTCCATGTATGAAGCCAGCAGAATATTGTATCATTCTTCCCTCGGCTCAGCTCCCTCCTGTTCGATGAAGGAGAAGGCAGAGTCTGACCCTGATGCCTGGCTGGAAGGCACCCCATCATCTCTGTGCAGGAACTCTCCTCTCGCTCCAAGACCCCATGGAGGTTTTCCCATTGTGCTCCCCATCTAGCTTAGGGCAGGAGGAACAGGAAGGGAGGAAGACATGAAAGGAGAAAGGAGAAAAGGTTGAAAGGATGGAAGGACAGAAGCAAGGGAGGAAAAAAGGAAGGGATTCCTAGCAATCTACTCTGCAAATAAAACACAGCCATTTTCAGAAGCTAGAGTGAGACAGAGTAATTATGAATATTGCTTCGTTTAAAACTCCTTCTCTCTTTACCTTGTCAAGCACTTTATGAAGTGTTCCCTGGATATTGCACCCAAGGAGTTTTAACATCAGAATCTTTCTGATAATTGCAAACATTATCTACTAAGCCATCCATATGCCTCCAGAAGTATCATTTCTAAAATGAGAAGAAAAGAAATATAGTAACAGTTAGCTCCATCGCTATATACACAAGCTGTAGTCACACAAACTGTGAGAGTCTTCAACACACCCAGCCAGCCAAAAAAGAGTGTTAGAAGAAGGAATCTTCTCATCCTGAGAGAAATGCACAAGCTAGCATTATTTCTTTAAGACATCCTTCTAGCTGCACAGCTGATGATCTCTGGGTTGCAGAATGGGACAGGTATAATCTAGGCTCTCCTCTAACTCTATATCTCTCTGCATTACATTTGGTGAGAATTCCATCCTTAAGGTATTTTTAAAAACTTGAATTCTCAAGATAGAGTATGAGAATAATAATGCCAATTAACATCCAAGTATTGTATACAGATGATTTAGCCTTCTGGGTTTTGTCCCAGCTGTGACTATGCCTCTGGACAGAATATGGCCACTGAAATTTAAATCCTTTTGTACAAATTACAGATGATATTTCTGGGATTATGGCCATTGATAAGGCTGATATTTTCTCCTTTGTTTTCTAAATCATGTACAAGTAGAGGAGAACCAACTAGATAACAACATCTCCACAGTTACATCAGATATATTCTGTATGCAAAACCATCTCTAAGTACTCTTGATTTTAAAGCAGTTCATTATACACTGAACAAGCTGAGTCAACAGAAGCCAAGTCAGCAAATACAGCTTTAGTGCCTCTTTGTAATTAGTTTAGACATTCAGACAACAAAGGATGCTAAGTTATTTCTCTTTGACTGTATCATAAAAAAGGGAGAGTCAAAAGAAGCCAGAGCAGGTTAGTGTAGTACATTGAATGATTTCCATGGGGAGAAACAGTCATTGTGCAACACACTACTGAGACACCTGCATGTCAAACATTCATTGCTGAACACATACTCTTTCTCAATTAAGCTTCTGCTAACTTGTCTTCACCTGAGCCATTATGACATGTCTACAAGATAAAAAAAGCTTTTCCTTTGGGGTACAGAAGCTTGGGTACCTCAATATTAGCTTTCTAATATAAGTAAATGAGTTAGCTTGTTCACTTAGCTGTTCCCATGCTGTGTTCGCTGGAATAGGTGAGAAAGATGTTCAGCTATCTCCTTCATCATCCATGCAGTATCAGCTTCACAGGTACCTAGTAATTAGGGCCCGTAGAGCTTGCTGATTAATATCTAATTTGAAAGCCTCTCACGATGACTCACCTCACACTTAGCATAATGCAAGCATTCCTGTGTAAATAACAGGGCTTGGCATAGACAAAGTATGTGAACTGATTTAAAGGATACTGAACGTTCCATGTTTATGGATTTTCACTTAAACAAAGGACAAAATTACAAACTCAGGAATATCTCTAAGTTCTTAAGGCCACACTAATAGAATTGAGGGAGCTTAGTCTAAAAATCATGATCCCTTTATCCCTCCCTGACTTTTAGGTATCAGGTACCTAAGATCAACACATACCATCAGTATTTAATACTTAAATCACTCAAGAGCACAGGTTCTGCAGATCCTTAGTAGCTCAGTGGTGAACGTATCAATGGCTAGTTCATGTTTAACCACTACTTTGTATGCACAAACAAGTAATTTCACTGCCAGACTTATGTGGGTAGCTTGTTCTAAGAACTGCTGGGAGTCCACTGGGTAAAAATGCACTGAGTGAAAGCTGCTACTGGTTAGCCCAGTTTTTTTTAAATTGAAGGCTGATGTTTTTGTATCAATGTCTGCTTCAGGTATCTGGCTTGCCCTTCAGCTCAGGGGTTAGGGATCTGATGTAGGGAAAGGGCTGTCTGCTTATGGCCTCTCCCCCCTGTGCATTTTCTTGCGTGGCTCCACACTCAGCATACTGGCTGTTAAACATTGTGTTAAGGGGTGTATAATACCCCTGGGTGTCGTACAGGAAGCCCTCATAATGGTATTTCAGGGATACAGACTACTGCAGAGATCAAATTCTAAGAGCCAAAATGTGAGAACATTCTTGGGTTTTTTCTTAGATCTGGGACAAAGTTTCTGTTTATTTCAGTGGCAGCGCATAAGATCTCGGGGGAATAAGGTCCAAAGTAACTGCACCCCCATCACCATAGGCCAATGAAAATACACATGCCCTGAGGATCACTGTAAGTACAGATCTGGTTTCTCTGAGCACAATGCTGCTACTGTCATCTGAAGACACAAGGATCTAGACAATGCTGTTTGCATCTGCTATGCAGAAACAGATCCTTAGCAAAATCACCAAGAGTTAGTAACTCCGATTCTAATTACTCAAGAAGAAAGTAATTTGGTTTGAGATGATTGTTTCAGTGTGCTTACTAAGTCATTTAATACAATCGAGAAGAATGTTTTGTTGATATATAAAGCTTATATGCCGTATATCCAAATCTGATACTGGATATTTGTGAGCAATAGCCATAGATGTCAGAGATTCAGGGTTTTCAAAACTTTTTTTGCAATTGGTATAAACAGGGCAAGCAGGAAAACAAAAACAAATAAATAGAAAAATGTAAGAAGGAGAAATTAGGAAAAAAAGTAATAAAAAGAAGTGCATGTTGTTCTTTTATTACTTGTAACGAAAGTTTTGACAAGAAGTTCTTTCAAGTAAGGCTCAGGGAAAAAAAGAAAGAAAGAAAAGAAATTATTATGGTTTGGTATAAATAATCAAAATTGTGCAGGCAGGAATTAAACCGTGCAAAATGTAACTGAAGGATGCTTGTCTAGTTCAGAAGACTGAGCTGTTTGGGATTCAGGAAGCAGGCTTGTCAACTCTGCTGTATCTGAATCAACCATTTCATGGAGCAGGGATTGTCTCTCCTGTAGAAGAAGGCGTCAACCCACATTGTATCAGAGAATTCCAAAGGACTTTCATTGAAGGTTTTATTGATGGCATATTCAAAAAATATCCCTTATGTCAGTGCACTATTTTTATCATTAGTCCCCGTGTTCTACCCAGGCTCTTAGGTGTTACAGCTTTCCATGTACAAAATAGTAAGGATTATATTGGTAAATCTTGTTATCACCATTGACTCTATTGGTTGCAAACTCATGCAGGAAAAATACTGGTTCCTTAGCAGAATTTGGGGACAGTCATTTTGTCAGATCTTGGGTAGACTTTTCACACTCCTACCCTGTGATTCACCCACGCTGAACAATATTTACAGATGGCTACTAAAGAAACTAAGACAAGAGTATATCTCTCCATGATGGAAAATTTTCCTATTTTCTCATTCTGAGTCTGAGTCTAACGGTCCTTCATACATATGCAAATTATAAACCTGTTTTTCAGTGCTGCTGGAATTTAGTTGTCCTGAACACGGTGCCTGTTCCACATTAAACCTGATCCTACATATTTCACACAGGAAAAATTTATGTAAAATATCACCTCCAGCTCCTTTTCTCTCCCTATCCCTTTAGACATTTTTCTCCTCTTTTTATTTTTCTTTTCTTTGATATCTCTGTTTCTCTAATAGCTTACTAGCAGAGTAATGCACTTCGTACAACATCTCCATTTGAACATTTTGCAGAAGTGTGATTTTCCTTAGTTTAACCTGATCAACAGGATTTCCAGCTATGAAACAATGTTTCATCCACAATGCATCATTCTGCATGTAATTTCTTGATGTGATGGATGCAAACACTGAGAGACTCCAAGGGTGACCCTCTACTAATGGAAGGGTTTTCCACCTGGCTGAGAAAAATGGATCTCTGTAGTTTAAAGCAGCAACAGATTCCTGCCTCACAGTTCAAACCCATCAAATGTGATATTTCTGCAGTTTTGTGGCTGGGCTTTTTCCTCTAGTCTACAGTGTATTTAGGACCAAAGAGAGAAAGAGACTCTACATATCGAGTGTGGGTCATGTTTTTGTTGTTTTATTTTTTTCTCCCTATTATTATTAGTTTTTGTTTTACTCCTTGCATCACAACAACACCCTGAGTTCCCAACGGAAAGGAGGAACCCTGCTGTGGCAGACACCATACAAGGCTATAATGAAAAGAGAGTCCCTGTCCCTAGGACTTTACTTAACCTGCAGTTGAAGATTGCAGTCCTCGCAACTTGAAGTATTCTCTTTCTCTCACTGTGTCTTTTCTAAGGACAGAAAGACAAGATTGTCCTCTGGCTTATAAAATAACTAAGAATCTTTTCCGTAATGCTCCTTTTTCATCTCATTTTGCATCAGTTATTTCTCATATGGGTTAGCCCTGAAACATATATATTACTCACTGAAGTAAATGAAAACACGATACCATACTATGAACTTACCCTTCCCCCTACAAAACCCAAGCTATTTGAACTACTTTATTTTTTGTATTTTTGGCAATGACTTCCACAAGCTCATGCATTGAAATTCATCCTGTGAATACAGTACATATTGCAGGATGTTCATATTGCAGCACAGACACCAATGGGGTGACTACCAAACTAAAAGGGTACAGCACACAGAAAAGGTTTTCCTTTTGCAGGTTCTCAGAGACTGCAAAAATATTACTTTTCTGATATTAACAACCTGGCCTAGTCTTATTTTAATAATTCAAGCTTCATTCCATTGAGAATTAGGAACTTAATATTCCACTACTGATTAATTGAAAGGAATTACTATCATTTCACATCTTAAATATATTTCAGTGAATGATCTGTACATTTGGAAATAATGTACAGGTTTTGATTTAGTGTTTTAGGGAGTGGTATAATGTTTTCCCCTCACTTTCAACTAAAAAATAATGGAAAACTTTAAAAGAAAGTTTTCATTTAGACCAAAAAGAAATTAAGGGCTTTTTTACTAAATACTGCAAAACGGGATTTTGGTATTTTAAGGTCATGAGCTGCTCTACCAAACCATTACTCATCAGAATATGTTTTTTGCTGAAATTGCAACTATAAAGACTCTTCATCTGAGTGTGAAACTTGTCACAGAGAGTATTTTGTCTTTGTCTTAAACAGTATTGTTTTAAAGATCCTCTTTTAGAGCATTCTATTCTCTGCATTTAATTAAAACCAAGTTATCACCCACTTGAGTTAGAAGCTGAAAGGAAAAACAAATAAAATGCCCATTTCCTATCCCTAGGGCATTTATTTTTGAAGAGAGGTTTATAGTGAAACACCTCCATTTCAGTAAGGAAATCTTGGATTTTAGAACCTGGATAAGACCAAATTTTTCATTAATAAAAAAACCAAGAGTAACGATACCCTGCATAAGCAACACTTTATTTATTTCGCCACCGAAAGGCAGCTACACGTGGAGTACAGAGCAGCAATATACTTGGAGTACGGGGCATCAAGCTGTATCAGTGTTAAACAACAGGTTTTTGGCGGCCTGATTTAGTTAAGAATGTTATCAAGTTTCAGTATAGATGCATTTATGGGAGGATGGGAAAAACTAACAAGACAGACAGGCTCTTTTTGCTTTCCCTGCTTTAACACTGGTGGCTGCACAGAGCAAACTGCAGTCCTGACTGCCAGCCCATTTGAACCAAGCATTGAACACGCTCTAGGTCTCCGAAGCACACCTTCCAAATGTCCTCTTTTTTACAGCAAATATTGATAATACAAGCCATAGAAATAACAAAGCAGGCTGAACATGCTGTCCACTGGATTTGCAACATTTTTCACTACATCTTTGCTTCCCTCTCCAAGCACTTTTACCAGAGAAAAAGAGAAATATTTACACATTTATCTCAAGATTTATATCTTTTCATTCTTGAATAATAGTGTCTTTAAAAACCTAATATCTCCAATATCAAGTGACAGCAGTCTGTGTTTTAGGGTAAGCTTCACATTTGGCATGGTCTGGTTTGTTTGTCTGACAATAGGAACGTTAAGCACAGAACAATTGCTGCTCCATCCTAACCTAACACACTGCATACATCACATTTTACAGCCTCCCAATGCTATCGGAAGCAAACAATACAGGAGTGAGTAGCTGCATGCTTAGTGAATAGCTGTATAGTAATTCCACTCTCCATGAAGAAGAGAGCACTGGGTTGTAATAAGGTGTCTAGGGCTGCCAGGAGTTGTTCCAGGACTGCAAGCAACTATAGTCCTTGCTGCTGTTCCTCTCAGCTGTTTTCTTTCTTCTCCTCTTTATGTGTTGTTTGCTGCCAGGCTCCACTCTTCCTCCCTCCCAGCAGCCTGCAAGACATGCCCAGGTGGCAGCAGCCACCAAGGAACAGAAGGGCCAGGACAAACAGGCAGAGTGGAAGTGCAGATGGGCAGTGACCTGGCACAGGTGGTGAGGCAGAAGCTAACCCACTAATTCCTGGTCCAAGAGAGTTGCCTTAAATTGCCCTCTTCCCCCTTGCGCTAGGACTGACATAAAAGGAGTTTGACTGCATTGTCTCACAGCTATTGCACTATAAGGTTAATAAAACATAGGGATATACACTCTTCCCAGAAAAAATTTTGATCTTTTGGAGATGACAGGCTGGGTGAGGAGCTTCTTTTCCTTTTCCTTCTGATCTTTTTTCGTCTCTTTTGATCTTTCTTCTATGTTAGTGTTTCTTCACATCCTGCACACATGTTCAGAGTAAGAGCTGAAAAACAAGTTAATAAATAAATTCTGTATATTTCTCCTTTCCTGAAATACTCTTTGCCATCCCTCAAAGGTGATGGATTTCTTATACAATGAAACTCTCAAAGCAGCAGCAAGTATGGCATGCATATTCACCTTGAAAATAGGTGTGCTTTTCTGCTATTTTTTCTCATCTAAAATGGATGGATATTTTAGCCTTAAAGACAACATGAGTCACTTTTGGAATACCCTGGTGACTAGCAAAATGCATACTTGCACTTTCTTCTGCATCACAGTCTTACTATACAAGACACAATACATCCCATCTTCTTTCTCTGCTTAACTTCACAACAAAGAGCTGTCAAAGTTGATAAAACCAAACTGAACAATTTCACTATCCTTCACCTATTTAGAAACTCACTCAGTTCATCTCATGGCACTCAATGACTGACAGTACAGGCTGCTATGAACTTTGAAAGACTGTATCTGGCCTGATACCCTTGTGTCTAGAGGGAGTGTGAGGGATCAGGGGCAGGGTGATGTTTCTAGACCAAGTCACCCTGGCCTTTGGACTAGTTTAGCTTATTTTGCTGCTGAAAGGCTTAATATTTGGGTTCTCAACAGGTACAGGGAAAAACAACTAATACCAGACCAGCACATCCTTCACAAATGTCTTAGTCAGTTTCTAGTGTTCTTTCAGATTTGCTGTTGTTGTTGAAGGGGAACAGACTTGGCTTTATTTGATGCTGAAAAGAAGAGAGTCTTGGGGCTGTGCCCTTTTCCTATTTTTTATATTCTTAAAACGTTCACTTTTGGTAGCTGAAGAGCTATCTCTTACAGAAGAGATACTGGGCCGTATGACTTTTGGTCTCATATATTATCACTGTGTACTCGGAGACTAGCAGGAGCTCTACAATAAGTCACATGTATTCTAGAAAGCAATTATTGTGCAAAACATGGTTTAGAATGATAAAGACTTATTTGTTATAAAAGATGCAACAGTGAAAATTAGAGAGATGTTTTCGAAATGTATTAGCTCTTCCTTAAGAATAGCCTCATTGTTACCAGATGCCTTTAGCATTATTAAAGGCAGAAAGATTATACAATATGTTGGATGATGCAGGACAAATAGCACTTGTATAACTCAGTGGGAATTCAGTTAAAGAAATACATATGTATGCAGTGATGAAAACAAATGGTGTATTGACTCCATGTAGGTATATAGCTCCATCAACTTCAGTGAGCTAAACTGACAGAAACCAGCCAAAGATCTGTGCCATCGGCTTGTCAGTAGTTTTATCTGATTTATATCAGTGTGTAATGGGAATAGGATTAATTTTATCCCTACTATGACTTCAAAGATTTCAAAGAGATTTTGTGAAATATCCAGGAGAAAATTAGATACTCATAAGCATACATTCCTCTCAGAAATTCACTGGATTACACTTGAAAAGCACTGCACAGCTTTCAATGTCTTTTTAATGGTGCTGTCCTACAATAAAAAATGCCTGATTAAGTGCCCTAAGAAACATTATCATTAAGATTCTGTGTCTGGTGAATATCATTCTCAAAGCTTTTCTTTCCCTGATTGTGATGAAAGGGATATAATAGTCAGTTTGTGGTGAGTTCTAAGTGACTGGACTTGATTTACTGTTGAATTGCTGCATTTAATATAAGCATTAAGTCACATTTTATCCTTTTACTTATTTTCTATCAAGAAAAACATGATAAGACATCTTGATTTTGTTGGAACTTGTATCAAAAGAAAACACAGGCTAAGATATCTGCACCATCTAATACTTTCTAAATGAAGAGGTTGCTAAAAAAATTAAAGTTTTAGTATTTCTTGCATATCAGTTAACTTAGCTAACAGGATGAAATAAAGAGTACAATTCATTACTGTAGCCCTTGAAAATATCTTGACATTGCCATCATAAGCTACATAGAAACTCCAGGATTTCCAGTTTTTAGGTTTCAGGTGTGTACACTATCTACCTCTTGGATATATGTTGAACAAGGCTCAAAAATTATTAGCTTCCCACTTCCATTCATGTTGGTTTCCATTGAAAAGAAAATCAGTCATGCCAGTGGGAAGGGAGCAACAGCCTGTGTCACAAAGAGAGGTGCTCTCCACAGGCTGATAAGCAAAACCTTGTTTGTCACAAAGCACCATGCTGCTGAACATGATCAGAAGCAGTCCCAGCCCTTGAACACGTGTGTAGACTGTGAAAGTCATCAGGACAAGGTTCACTAGAAACATAACTCCAGTAAAAAAATTTAGGTCTAGTCTTTTAAGTGCAAAACTAATGTTCTTTCTAGCTCCATGTTAAGGTCTATGTAAAGGTGGGTCCAGTTTGCAGTTTCCAGTTGAATTTTGAACCTGGAATTAGAGGTGCTTGACTCAAGCCCATGACCGAGATGTTCAGAGCTTTTAAATTGTACCCAATTAGTAAAGCTTCAACTATGGCTTGAGACACACAGTCTCTTCAGAGGTTTACATGCATACCTGAGCATATCCTATAATCTCTTACAGGCTTTTGGAAGAGTACTAAGTAGGTAGATAAGTCAACCTTAGCCCTCAGACTTCCGGATAACCATGGCATTAGAAAATAATTGTAGACTAATTGGAGGAATAGTTAAGAAAAAAAGTAAAATTTAGGGCCTAATTCGACTCATTCTCAAGTAAATTTTTTAATTAGATCAGATAGATTATCTTTGTCCATTGACTGTAACAGGGAAGGATTGAGGGCTATGAAATCCTTCCTCCCACGCCACACTCCGAACAGCCACAGTGTAATGAATGTGTTCATCTGTTCCAGCAGTCTCTGAAGTGGGATATTTTGTAATGAGAAGACACAGCCTTATGGATATCACCAAGGAAAGATGAAACAGTGTCCCATGATTAAGGATGCACCTTCCCAGACTGGCTGTCTCTGTACTAGACAGAAGCACTGCTTGTTTTTCCACAGACACTTGGTGCCCACACATGTATGTATGTGTTCATTGTGCTTCCAAAGCTTTTCTCAACAGAAGACAAGAGACAGACAGGAGGATGATTTTAAAGTACTCCATACTTTAAAGTACAAGAACTTCTCAGATTTTTGGGGGAAAACAATAATTTTGCAAGGATTATATATAAGAAAATAACCCCAAACCATGGGATATTTCTGCCTGACAGAGCGGCACAAAGAAAATTATATATCCAGGTGGTATTCCAACAGTGGTGCAAGTAGTTCCATAAAGCCAAACTAGCTAAAAAAATGAATAAATTGGTTTGAGGAGAGGCTTAAGCCTGGTAACTGAAAATAGGAAACAGCAAGTGTTCATTATGGTGGCAAAATAGGGGGGTGGAGGAGTGGGAGGGTGGTATAATGAGATTTTTTTGTTTGTGTGATTTAAGGTCTATATTTTCTAAGTTAGAGCTATTACCATCAGCACAGAATTCTCAGTCAAAATGCATTTTGTTTATTCCAGTCAAAGAGTACCTTATCAAGACAGGATCTCTAGGAAAATAGTAGTGCCTGAAAAATTTAGAACTTTAGCTTGTACAACATGCAAAGAATGAATGTTTGTTTCTGTAAACCATGTGTAAGCTAAAGACCCGTCCAAAATTTATGAGAAACTTTGAATGTATCTATTAGTTATAAAGAAATAATGTAATCCTTGAAACAGAATTATGTGCACAGCCACTGGTGTAATGACTTATGGGAAACAATTCACCAAATTCACAAAATAATTAAGTCAAGTGGGAGAAATGGAAGCACCTTAAGCATGCAGTTGAAAATACTGTGTGCAAAATATTTGCAGAAAAAGAATACCTGAATGTAAGAAAAAAGAAATTAAAGTAAAAACAGCACTTGCAACATGCTGTAGCTTGGAATGGAATATTTCTATGAGAGGTAAAGATTGATAATATTATTTGCAGCAGGACTTCTTCAGAAGTGTTAATGCCTTTCTGTAATTCATCAAATCCATCCATAAGGCGATTTTCAACTTTTTTTTCTAATTTGACAAGCATGTAAAATTTTTCAGCAGATAGGCTAAACCTGCTGGAGAGAATTTAATCTTATTGACGCTCCTCTTACTTTCCTTAGTTACCTTACACAAATGCCTTGGAAATAGACCACAAACGTCAAGGTATCCATGGATCCCAGCCTAAAAATTGCTGTTCAATATCCAAGGTAAGTTGATTTAGTTTAGTAGGGGTGGTGGTGAAGGAGGTAATTTCTCTCAAGGTTTTAAAAAAGTTGTTTTAAAAAAGTTGTTTTCTACATTCTAAATGGAGAAAGTCTGTACAATACCATAATAAAGGTGTGAACATGGGTCAGTTGCATGTGTATCATGTAGAAATATAGTTTTGGGTAACGATCTAGATAATACAGGGAGTTGTGACTTGTAATAAGTAGTGAACAGCTGTGATTACCACCTTATTAGGTATTCTATGAAATAAAAATAAATCATCAGTACATAGCTTAAATATGGTGAATATTTTCATTTTGGTGCTGTTAGAAACAAAATCTTCTTGTTTGCAAGACTTGCACAAACTGCATTTCTTTTGCTTTTTTGTGCCAACCTAAATGGAAATACAGATAATAATACTAAGCACAACTAATGTCCCAGGAATACTTTGGCCCTTTTTTGTGCACACAGTTCATAGACACATAAGTGGCTTTAAGATCTAAAACTGACCATTGGCATACAACTGCTCTAAATACTCCTTATGGTCAAAAATTGCAAATAAGAGTAGAAATTAAGTGGTTATTTTAACAAAAAATTGTTAAAAAGAGCACTTTTGCATGAGGATTTTTTATGTTTTCTGAAGTGTTTACTCTGAATATACTTCAAAAATTATTCACAGTCATATGAGAGAAACTGGAATGAAAACCTTTTCCTCTGTTATTACACGTATTCACAATAAATTATGCCAAATATATAATCATAGGTGGTATGACACCAGGAAATTCCTGACCACCAAAATATCAGACCAATATGGATCTAATTGTAATAAGGGACTACCACAGATAGAGAGTTTGTTGTAAAAGGTTAAGGTTACCATCTGGAACAAAGTTCTCCTGAGTCTATCTGAAGTAAATTAAAACATGTTCTTCCATGACTCTTCAAATCTCTTTGACCTTATCCTGGTTTGTCAGGAAGGTTAGAAAGTTAGAAAAGGCTCCTTTTGTTTTGTAATTCAATTAAAATAAGTTTGGATAGGGGTAATTCTTTTCGTGGATAATAAATAAAACACATAAGAAATGAGATGAATAATATGACCATATTGACATAATGCTGATGGAATGTTGTTTGTTAAAATACTCTAGAAAATAGTAGTTTTATTGAAAAATGTAAAAAATGTAGATTTTACCTACTTTTTTCCTTCTTTTTTTAACAACACATGACATCCTATGATTTCTCCCAACCATTTTGCAATTGGCATGAATCTGCCTTCCAAAGTATGGCTGAGATTTATATCTATGAGCATCAGTTAAGTAAGCCATCCTTTTATTCAGCATTTTCATTTCATCAAGAGCAGTTAGATTGTTTTTTTGTATATGACTGGACTTACTTTCCTCTAAGATGCTGAAGCTCCTTCCTTTCTGATGCTTAGTACACTCACATTCTTTAATAAACAACGGAAATGTGGACTTTCAGACCCTCACGAAATTTCCCGTTTCTGCATTCAGCTTCAATGTTGACTACATCTTAGAGTTCTGATGGTGTATGATCGTCATGGGAGATGATTCCTTAAACCTATATTTTGTAGGTAGAGCAATGCACGGTCAGCTTCTGCTGATCTCTAGCAAAGCAGAAATCATAACAAAGAAAGAAAATAAGGCCTGGTATACTAGAAATCTGTCTCAGAATTCTTCACATCATTCCCAGCGAAGTATGAACTGAACTCTTCAGTAATATGAAGATAATATTCAAATACTAAATTTAGGTAATGAAAAACTTAATTTGGAGGCTGGTAGCTCCACGGTTCTTTACCATCAGGGGTGATGATTGTGGTTTTAAGGACTGTTGTGCTGTTAAGCTGAGCTGGAAATGAAACACCATGCAGCTGCTCGCTCAACCCCCTTTCTCTTCCCCCACACTCTGGTGGAATGGGAAGGAGAATCAAAATAAAACTTGTATGTTGAGATAAGAACAGTTTAATAATTGATAAAATGTAAAATACAATAATAATGGTAAACAATATTAAAAAAAGTGATGCACAATGCCATTGCTCACTACCAGCTGACCAACACCAGACCTGCTTTCCTAAACCCGGACTGGCTCCCCTTGCAGGTAACTGCCCCCAGTTTATATACTGGACATGCTGTTCTATGGTGTAGAATACCCCTTTGGTCACCTCCAGTCACCTGCCCCAGCTATGCTCCCTCTCAGTTTGGTTTTTTATGTACCCCCTCACTGGCAGAGCAAGAGACAAAAAAAAAAAAAAAAAAGTCCTTGACTTAGGATAAACACGACTTAGCAAAAAACCAAAGCATCACTGAGTTATCAACACCATTCTCGTCCCTAAGCCAAAACACAGCACTGTAACAGCTACTGAAAAGAAATTAACTCTACCCTAGCTGAAATCAGGACAGGTGACATATTCTGGGTCTAGGAGTCATAATACCAAAACGTTCCCATGGCTTAGAACCATGATGTACATGCAATATGGTTTTTCAGAGGTAAAAACAGACTATGAACAGTTCGTGAGTGGAAAAAGACAGGGAGCCATTTCTCTTTAATGAGATGAAGATGCTTTCATTTGCTTGTACTGTCTGCCAGACCCCTGTGGTGGGGATTTAATGTAACCAGCATTGCCCTGCTGGTCTGGTTCTGCTGGTCATGGACTGCCTGCTTGGTGACCCAAGAGCTGAACATCTCTCTGTTACCCTCAATGAATACTGAAAATCTTCTCCAGAGTGGAAATCACAGAACTGAGAACATCCTCCTGCCCTGCATTTCCCTCTGGATTATCCTACATTTTTCCCATTGCCTACAGAGATATATTAGTCAGATGAGACGGCTAATCTAGGCGTAGAGGTTAGGTACCTAATGTTGGTAGCACAAATACATCACAGAATGTACTCCACCAAAATGATTGCACACGTGAACCGCAATAAAAAGCAGTTTGCCAGAGCGTGCCAGAATTAATGACTGAGATAGACTATAAGGCAGAAAGAACTGAGAGGGAATGGCAGGCAGCTCTTCAGAATGCAGCAGTTGTGCAGTGTTTAAAGGCTTTTAAAATAAAATACTTCTTTCAATGCCCTCCCTCAGGACTTTTAATTGAAGCCTTATGAACAAGATGACTGCAATAGTTCCTTTGGGAATAATAATTGTTGGGCGTGCCCATGACAACGGAGCAGAAATACTAATCCCAAAGGTGGTTAAATGAAGCAGTAGGCATGAGCCTGGGCCATAAGCAGAAAAGCGTAATGCCTTTTCCCAAAGGTGCTGCAAAAGGAATGCAGGATAAGAACTTGTGCAATACTTGAAATTTAAGCAGTATTTGCAGTATTTAGAAACATCCCATTATTTAGAATGTGAGATTGGTTTACAGCTAGAGAACAGGGCACAACAATAGCTTCTCAGGTAAATATAGTCCCAGAATTTTTTAAATGGTGGCTACAGCAGGTTAAGAAAAACAATTTGTTTACTACAGGAAGTTTTGAAGAAGCTGCAAATATTTCCACTCTGATATATTTTTTCAGAGGGAACTTCCCAAAATGCCATTCAAACCTCAACACTGAAAAAATACTGGTTGTTAAAATGAAAATTTGCTTTTCTGATTTTTTTAAGATATAAAGGAAACAAATAAACAAAAAAAAAGCCCTAATTCCTAGCTATAATTTTGAGGTTTTTCAATTTAAAAATACCTTTCCCTCTTTCTCATATGACAAGAACTTAGTTCAAACTCACAGGACTGAACTGTTTTCATAAAAGAAAGGAATTGTAGAGGTAAAATGTGCCCTTCCAGGGCATTTTTTTGAGTCTTCTACACATTCCTACATTTCTATCCATTTTTCTTTATCTTGTTATCCAGAACTCCCTTTCCCATTGCATATCCATTCCTGAGGGAAATTTCTGCTGTTGCTGCTCATTGTCTATTTACTTTGCTTAAGTGCAGGAACATTGGGCCATCCTCATGAGCTGCCACAGTTCCAGAAATTGAGATGTTTATTGCTTGTAGAGATTGCAACTATTTTCAACTTGTTCATTGTAATTCTGAGGCTTTCCTGGATGCACATGCATCCAAGTTGGCATGAGCACACACTTTAAATCCCACTATTTGGAACAGCAGATTTATTGTATTGGGATTATGTAGTCAATTTTTGCTTGGATCAGACTCTCCTTAGAAGTTTTGGGCTTGGGGACCCTGAGCTAGCCATGTACATACACTGTCGTCACCTGTGACTTGAGATTCAGCACCTCTGGGGAGTGCAAAAACCAGAATTTTATTCATGGAAAGAGGAAGGTCTCACCTTGCCATTAAGAGTTCAAAGGGATGAAAACTTATTTGCTCCCTTGTGATTTTGCAGTACATTTACCTTAAAAAAAAAAAGTCAGACCTTTTAGGTCTCTTATTCCTTGTGACTTTCTTGACCTTCCTGTGGCTGCACAATAAAGGCTGTTACTGATTGCTGGTTAATGGTGGCTTGCTTTTTGAAAGATGAAGAGCAGCATCTGTAACAAGTTTTTTTCTATTAGGTTCAGTTTGATATGTTATATGTTGGATTTAAAAATTAGTAATCTTTGCTTGATAGGAACATTTAGACCACCGTAGCTTGCAACAGGTGTTGAATGCAGATTAAAGACGTAAAAGACTAAAAGAGAAATTGTTTTCCACAGAAATAGTGGCCTAAAGCACTTTCAGTAATCCACTTCAACACCTTATTTCACTTTTGAGAATAAACTGAACCCTATTTGTAAGCCAAGACACATTTAGCTGAGAAAGCTTGTTGTGATATTAATGCTATATAAATTCTCTTCTGGACCCTGTTGGTGTATTAAGCAAGGCAGTACTTGCAGGGAGAAGCAAAGTCGTTCATAACACGGACTGATTACCCTGCTCTCAGAGCAATAAACCGCTGCTGTTGCCACGTTAAACCAGCTGTTGCCGCCTGGCATTGAAATCTCTATCTGTCTCCATTCTCCCATGTGTCTGCATTAATCACAAGGGCAAAAACCCACAATAAAAACATTTCTATTAATTGAAGCTTTCTCATTTTCTGGAAAGAAAAGATGAGTTTTGTAATATGCTAGTTGTTCTTCTTTAATAGAGCATTGTTCCTTGCCTGTGCAGATGAACTGCAAAACTGGAGGGTGACAATAGATATTCTAATAAAATGACACTGTGTCATCTTCATTAAAAACAAACAAACAAACACCCCAAAAAAACAAACTTAACAATAAATATTTTCTGCCTACTGTAAAGCTTGTGATATGTCTTTTAATGTTAATCTTGTTTCAACGTTGGTCTGCAATACTGTTTATTTGATTAGATTCTTATGATGTTTTGGATATGTATATATACAGGGACTGCTTGGAAATGTGTGAAAGTTCATAATGGCAAGACATATATAACTATTCATACAAACGTATAAGACAAATCCAGATATGACTATATTTAATATGGATTTGAACTGATTTGTTATATTATTTCTTCTACGGATTTGTTCTTACTAACTTATCCAAACTTCATGCAATCTGAGATCAAGAACTGGATTCTTAATATTTATGTAATGCTTCCCCTTTTCACCCTGCAATCTCACAAAAGTGTCCTTGGTATTCTATAGCTAATTTAATAAAAATCTTTTAAAACAGCAGCAAATATTGGGGGAAGCACACAGCAGAAGACTAAGAAAATGAAATTGTTGCACTGAATACTTCAGAAACTTATCCATTCACTGGGACTCTGGCACATCCAAAACTTCAAGGAGGCTCAGTTTTGCAGACAGAGTTATTGCAATGTCTACAAAATTTTGGCACTGAGTCTGGGAAAATAGCATAAAAGGCAATGGTAAAAAGGCGCAGCAGGTGATGATGCCACTCAAAATTCCAGTCTGGTGCACTGCTCTATGGCAGATGCTTCTGCCTGAAGCCTTCAAGCCTGGTTGCTACATTTAAAATCTTTGTAGACAAGGTAGTTGTGCCAAATACAGGATAAGGAAGAGAGTATTTAGTCCTGGGAGAAGCACTCCAACTGGGCTTTGGGACAAGAGTAAAACCTGGAGGCAAACAAACAAACAAACTACAGATGTGTCTTGAAAACTGGTAAAATAGTTTCACAATTGGATCTGGGTTTGGTAAACAATTTTAAGAGAAAAGGGGTGTATAACGTGTCAATATCTATGGATATGAGGAGGGAGATTTCAGTTACATGGCTTTCCTTTGCATTTCTGTCTCTTTCCTCAAAGAATACAAAATAATACACTGCAGATTAGGAGCCAGATAAGTGGATGTATGAAAAAAAACCCCAAAGATAAATACATCCCCAGTGGAACTCCACTGTGATTACTGGAATTATTCCAAGGCATGAACTAGGGTCATAATTTCATATTTATATTAAAACCTTGGAGATTAGTATAAACTGTTAGACTTGAGTCTTGGAAAATCTGCCAAAATCCTTTCTACAACCCCTTCAAATCCCACACTTGGCATATTGTTTGTGGTTTGGATACTAAAACATGAGTTTAGTAAGCACAAAGCATAGGTGTTTGATGTTAGTGTTGTCACTGTACTTATTACTGGGATGTTCTAAAATATTATTATAGTAAAGGTGATATGTGAGTAAAACAGTGGAGAATAGACACTACATAATAGAAAAAAACCCCCTTGGTTTTATTGCTCTATAACCACAGCCTTTGTATAGTTTTGAGAATGGTAAGCCTCTTTTCCTGCCCATTTTATTCATTGTGCAATCTTTTTTTTTTGTTTTTCCTAAAAATTGTCCAGTGATTTGCAGATCCAAAACCAGCATACGCCATTTCAAGTAATTTCACATCTGTAATTTTGTAATCACTGTAACACTGCATTGAAGACAAGCGGGAATAATGTGTTTTCCTACCTCTAGCTGGTATCACTCTTGAATGAATACAGAAATGTCAGGGCCCACTCATATTTTACTCTTGAAATGTGAACAATGGAGTTATGTCAAAAGTGAAAGATGAGTATTTAATAGCTGTCCAGGGGTGTACAAATTAAAGCTGCAGACTAAATAGCAATTTATGGGGCATAAAACCCAGGAGACAATGAGTAGACAATAGGCCCAGGGAATTGCTGGACGACACTGAACTATCAAACATGAGTTTGTCTCCCTGCGCTCTAGCTGCAGCTGCTTAAGGAGTGAGCAGACCAGGGTGCCACAATGAGGTCTGCAGACAGGTTTGATGGCTCCAAGGAAAGGATTTAGCTCAGTTAAAGACACTAAAGTCAGGGTCAGAGTTATGATACTGAGTACTAGAAACATTAAGTTACTATCAGCTCTGTTGGAGACAACTCCAAATTGACTGCAGATGTGAGGAGCCCAACAACCCTTTAGTAAACCCACCGCCTCTGAGTGACCTCTCAGAGGAGCTGCAGCACCCCTTCACCTTGTCCTTCACAGTACAGGGAGGGTTTTATAGCTGGGGAAAATTATCTGTCTTAATCATAACAGACTTGCCCTTGAATGGAAGTTTAATTTAAAAAAAACAAACAAAAACCTAAAAGGAAAGAAAAACCTATGAGTGAGGCCACAAATGCGTATTTTGTTTTGGAACCTACTGAGTTTAAAAGCCTGAAAACACCTACCAAATTTTTTTTACTGACTGAAAATAGAATCATTCCATTTTCATTTAGGTTAGTGGAGCACCAGTGATTGATGGCATTAGTCAGCCATGTATATTCCAATAGAAGTCAAACGTAGTAGCCAGAAATAATACCAAAGTTGAGTGGCTTCATAAGATTTGAAGGATTCAATGCATTTTTGTCTCAGCTGAGAATACTATACTCTGGCTTCCTAATTCAGAGGAGTTCTTTCATGAGCTTCAAAACTCTGGAAAAGATAGCTAAGCTGCAAAACAATCTGTGGTTACATTTTAGCTAAATCCTTGTACTAATGGTTACCATGTACTAATAAGTTTCCTCAAAACTGGGTGATAGGGTTAAATTAGAATAATTTACGAATTGGGAATGGGAATGTTCATGATAGCCAGAACTAAAGTGTTTCCAGACACTTGAGTCCTATTCTGAGCACGTCAGAGACTGATCTAAGAAAGGCTTTAAACGTGATCTTGGCCCATTGAGGCACAGATTCAGGGTTAATGACAGGGATTCTTTGGCAGTACAGCACAGAGGTACCTGTTCTCCCTACCTAATGCAGTACCCAGCAACAGTAGCCTTTGTGGATGGACCCCTCACCCTTCAGATGAGCCCAGTGCTCTGATTTGTAATTGCTGGGGTTGTAGCAGTGCTGCTGAACGTTTGTATGACTTAGGATGACAAGCAGCACCCTCTGCACCAAGGGTGCTGCAGTAGGAACAACTGCAGAGGAAATGCATCAGCCACCCCTTTTGCCGTATAGAGACTTTCAACAAAACTCACTGCCTGTGATTGCTAATTAGGTCCCTAATTTGATTGGAGGTAACTCTGCAATGATGAAAAACGCCAAGCAGCACAGGTGGCATCCCAGCCATCAGTTCCCTCTTGAAAGAACAAATCTCTACCAGTCCAATGTTTCGGCAGAACTTACAAAAATGAATCTCAGGTTGAGTCTTTTCGCTGCCACTTTCATAACAAACACTAAATCATTGAAGGACAGTTGTCCCCATAATTTTGTTCTCCCACTCATGCAAAGTCTTTGCATCACATCATTTCTCTCAGGACTGAGATGTATATAATGTTGAATATTTACTCACAGACATAATTAATATGTACGAAAGATACTTGAATTAGCTTTTTTGTTTGTTGTGTGTGGGGTTTTTTGGTTTTGTTTTTTTTTTGTTTGTTTGTTTTTGTTTTGTTTTTTTTTTTGTTTTTGTGCTTTGAGTTGAGGGATACAGCAGGAGAATGTCTACCTGCTTGGCTTGGGAGCTAGACAGCCAAAAAACTCTCCAAAGAAGGGAAAAGATTGCAAACATCCAAGAAAGCAAGTGTTTCTGAGTGAATTACAAGTTTTTACATCTGAAAGTTACATCAAGATCAATGGGAAAAAGATGGTCGAAACAACCAAAAGAAAGAAAAGAGACCAAAAAAAGAAGAAAAATAATCATTGAATGTCCTGGGTTGGCCTTCAGGGTGAGAGATGGTAAGTCAAACTCTCTAGAAGAGGAAGTCACAGAATCACAGAATATTCTGAGTTGTAAGGAGCCTATCAGGATCATGGAGTCCAACTCCTGCCCCTGCACAGGACACCGCAAGAGTTACACCGTGTGCCTGAGAGTGTTCAAATGCGTCTTGGACTCTGTCAGGCTTGGGCCATGCTGTTTCCTCCATGAGAGTATGGATGTTTTCCCAGACTAAGACTGTTATTTGGCATCCTTGCCATTTGACATATTTGCCATTCAAAGTGGCAAGCTTGAAATATAATCATTGTTTTAGAGTCCGGGACACTGGTCAGACTCTCCCCTTTAGGGATATGAGTGTTTTAGTGCGGACCTTTCAAGTTCAGGAGTTCACAAACTTTACTCCAGGGTCTTATTTTTTCAGAGATAAACCAGTGATTTCGGAACTGCTGCCAATTACCTCCTTAATCTCCTTGTTAAGATCCCCTGGGTTCCAGTCTGAGTCTTGGACCACAGTATCTGATGTATTCTTTGTTATCCCAGGAATTTCTAAAAATATTGAAAAATAAAGAAATGCCTTAGTGAACCATTGTGTCCTGGAATTTATTGAGTACTGGGGTATCATCAGAGTCTTGTGTGTGGTTGTCTTCTGCACATTCTCTGAACCAGAGGTGCATCAACACAACAAAACCCAAACCAGATGAAGTACAAGGAACATCATAATAAACATGAAATTTTGTTGCTGAATGCCTTCTCTCTACTTAAATACAATACTGAAAAGAAATTACACTAAATTTTATAAGCTGAAAACCTTAAAATTCTTCTTGCTTGTAATCAAAACTTGTAATCAAATATATAAGCAAAATGACAGGAAATTCTTAGAACAATCTGTGTTTATTTACTTACTCAGACTTATGTAACTCTGGTATAAGCTTGATTATTTAAAAAAATAAACATCTTGAGCAAATATGAAAAATTTTTTTAGTTATAGAATCACAGAATGGTTTGGATTGGAAAGGATGAAAGATCCTCTAGTTTCAGTCCCGCACCATGGGCAGGGACACCTTGCCCTAGACCAAGCTGCTCAAAGCCCCATCCAATCTGTCCTTGAATGCTTCCAGGGATGGGGAATCCACAACACTGTGCAACATTTTTCGGTGCCTCACCACCCCCATGTAAAGAATTTCTTTCTAATATGTATTCTCAGCCTACAGTCTTCCAGTTTAAAGCCATCTCTCCTTGTCTTATTACCACCTGTGCTTGCAAAAAATCCCCCTCCAGCTCTCTTGTAGGCCTCTTTTAGGTATTGGAAGGTGCTACAATATCTCCATGGAGCCTTCTCTTCTGCAGCCTGAAAAACTCCAGTTCTCTCAGACTGTCTTCATAGGAGAGGTGCTTCAGTCTTCTGGTCATCTTTGAGGCCCTCTTCTGGACTCACTCCAACAGGTCCGTGTCCTCTTTGAGAGCTCCAGAGCTGGTCACAGTACTCCAGGTGTTGGGAAGAAGTGTGTTTTAGGAAGGAAACATTTATTTTATATTTTCTATTTCTATTACTCAATGAAGAACTAAAAATGTGAATGCAATGGAGGCAAAATCCATCCTAGAGAGCAAAGTTAATAGAAATTGTGAAATTTTTGGGGCCTCAAAGATTTTTGGGGGCTTGCCCTTGTGGTAGGCATACAAATTCATAGAATACAAGTCTTAAAAAACACTTAGCAAAGCTTTGTGCAATTAATTTAATTTGTGAGGTGGTAGTGGCTGATAGGGAAAAATAAACCAGCCCCAGGAGACTATGGCATAATTGATGCCACAGAAAATCATTAATTAAATAATTCCACTGAAACATACATGACCAAATCACTGCGAAACATTTTGAAAGATACTCCTTATCTGTGTAACCATCTTGGGTGATTTTCCCCAAGCGAGCTTGGTTTACAAACTTCTCACTCTTTCAGGGTGTGGGTTTGGCTTTTATCACCTTTAGAATTTAATTAACAGCAAACTCGTATTTCTTATCTTAGTCTGTTCCACAAGCAATTATACACATCAGGCTTCCTAAAAATGTAAGAAGACATTTTTGAAATGACATTCTATCTTTCCCTTCTTCAGTGTTCAGAAAAACTGAACTTTACTGCACCTATAACTTCTTGTCAGGATATTAATTTTTTTTTGTTGGATACTTTTGATTCGTGAACTCTGGGAGGACAAAATAAATCAAGGAAACCAGCTATTTTTGCCTGGACTGGCAGTAGTTTTGTAAAGGAAAACTTCTGTCTCCTAATCTTTAAGAGTTTCAATTCTGCAAAGATAAGTTAGCTAATGAGTACAAGAATTCCTCCACCCCGCTTCCCCTGGCTTTTTTTAAGGTTTAATAAAAACCTTTTTTTTTTTTTTCTTCTATGACTTCATTTGTATTAACATGTGAGTCTTTGGACTTTTCAAAGTTTATATTCTATTATATGACACTTGGTAACAAATTTTATTCATGCAAAAATAACACTTCGTCTATAATCAGTGCTTAAAAAATTATGAGCAGTTTGTGTAAACCTCTCTTTTTTTGGCACTGCTAGAAGTCAGCTGTGATTTCAGAGTATAATAAATGCATTTGGTTGAATTCCCCTGTTGTGCTGTGAGGAGAGCTTGTCTTTGGCTCATTTAGATTCTGAAGACTTTGTCCAGTGTCCAGATGCACTTTTAAAATGTAGTTAGGAGAATAATTACTGAATATATTGAAGAACTATTTTTTCCAGTTTATGCTCAGTAGATTTCACAATTGGCATAATTACTGCAAACTCAATTGGCAAAGAGCTGTTATCTTCAATGGGAATAATGCCTACTACACTACTCAGTCTTATCCATTATTAATAATGTGCATTTAATAACTTGCAACTACTGGTCTTCAAAGCAGTCCCAAAATTGCTTAAGCTGCTTCTCACAGTGTTTGAAGCAAGTTAACAGATTCTGTAGCATGCAAAGGCAGAAATACAACAATCAGTGCTATAGCATTCATGGCTTTTGCTGTAGCTGTTCAAGAAAAATCATGGTTGAATTAGGTTGTAGCGAGAAGAAATAAGTTGATCAAACTAGTCCTTCAAGTTTCTGACTACCTGAGACAAAATTCTGCAGGGACTCTGAATTGAATATGTGATGGGTAGCACAGAAAAATCCTTCTTCTCACCAATAAATTACTTTGCATTAATATTGCTAGGGAACTCTAAAATGGTGGAGGTTGGCAGGTAAGATGCGAAAGCTTGCTTTAAAGACGATTTCAGATATTTTTCTCAATGCAAAAGTCATTCAAATTGGTTCAGAACAGATACATTTGCATGGAAACTGTCAAAAATATTATTTGAAATTTAACTGCAGATTTTCAAACTATTTCCAAATTTGGGTAAAGCTAAAGTGAATTCCAGTTTGACAACCAATCAAAAACTTAATAAAATACTCTGTTCCATATTTTTTTGTTAAAAACATATTGTACCCCCCCCATGCTACTCATTAGTCTTTTTGCTAAATTAAAGCCATTTGATCTCTCTGACCTTTGACCAATGTGACTTCTTGACTAATTCCTAGTATTTTTTCTTGTGAAAGCAATATGACCAAAACATTTCTATGAAAATACCTTTGCCAGAAAATAAAATGGCTTATGGCGTTATTGAAAATAGAAGGAAGTCATTCACTAAGATCAAAGACCTTTTATCCCTGTGAAAATTGCCTGCCAGCACATGAGAATCCATGAAAATTGAAAGCAACATGCCAACTTCTTGTTTGCATGGCAAGTCTGTCTCAGATATATTTCCTTGGGTTTTAACAAAGAGCAAGAATTTTCTTCATAATTATATATTAGTAAGCAATGGGGTGGAAGACTGCAGCTCAGCATTCTGTATACGGTGTGCAAATTGTGACACAGTCGATTTTCTACCTCCAAAACAATGCAGGAGGGTTCAGGTAGATCCCAAAAATGTCTATGCAAAACCCTGGACTAAGGCAAAGGTGCTCCTAGTCCACTGCTGCTCATAAAACAGACATATTGTAACCTTATGTTGGTAAATTCTGATAGATATAATGGGTGCAGCAAACCCAAGTTCATAAATAAACACCTTTTTCTTCTTGGATTGTTCCATTTGGGTATCGGGTTTACCTTTTATTGCCTTCTAGAGTAAGTGCTGCACCCTTTATCAATGTAGGATAAGAATTTGGAAGTCCTGACATCAAGTTTCCCTAAAAATCAGTAAATTTCTTCCTATGTGCTCAAGAATCTTCACAAAAGATACAAAACTGAACACAGACAGGTTGCCACCCCCAACAATTTGTATAGTCTCTTGTTTTAAATAGAGTCCTGAAGGAATGTCTGACAAATAACATCCCAGTTGCTGACATTCTCATCAGAAAATTGATCCTCAGTACTTAGAATGAACACAAATATTAGCTCTTTTCAAAGCATTATAATTTTCAAGCAATCATACTAGTGCACTGCACTTTGATGCTGCCACTATTCTAATCTTCTTGGCTGGTGACTGCACTGTTACTTCCATTATGTCCTGCCTGAATTTCTAGCGAAGGCCAGCCAACAAGGCCACTAAATGATAAGTTTTGCAGCTCCTATTCTACTGCTAAGGGAGGAACTGTGTGTTCTAGATAATTGTGTCTCAGGGATGCTTTTAAGGAGAGGAGTATATTGTGTCCTTACTCTCTGGTTAACCTTTCTGCCTCCATTACCATTACAAGCATAACTCAACTCTGCATTTGCTCAAAGGTATCATCCTGGACATCCCAGATACAATTTTGTCCTCCAGAGTGTCTGATGCAATTTTACCAGCTCTGGGTGGTGGGGAATGGGCTACAGACCTGTGATTCATGGACTAAACACGATCATGCAGCTAGTCCCTAGGTACAGAGACACGTACAGGCCTGTTAAAGCTTTATTTCTGATTTTCGAGAACATTCAGCTGGGTTTTTTCTCACTTATTCTTCCAGCTTGGCCCATAGCTCTCTTTCCCTGTCACCCACAAGCCAGGTCCAGGCTGCCAGCCTTGCAGGGCATCCACCAAGCAGGTCTTCCTAGAACTTGAGGCACAAAGCGGGGATATTCTGCAGCATCAAGCTGCAGCTCAAGTCTCTGCAGGAAGCAGCTTCCTCTCATCTGCAGCTGCTTGCATACCTACAGCAGGGCAACAGTCTTTACACTTTTTTCACCCATGGATGGCTTGCAGACGTGCTTAGGAAGCCATTTTTCTACTCAAGAACATGCCTCAAACTTCACCACTCCACTTACAAAGACTTAGAGACTTAAATCATGCTGGGGGGAAAAAAAAAAGTGGTCAGCTATGTTTGGTTGGCCAGACCAGGCCACCCAACATCACTTCATTGCTTCCTAGCTCACGAGATGCAAAAACCAGGAACCATATACTTTCTGTACATTCATTTCCCAGCAAACTTGCTGATTAATTAGTGTGACAGAGCACAGAGATGCCAACATAATAATTCAGGTTGAATACTAGTTATTACAGTTGATTCTTTTTTCCCTTTCAATGTCTTAGTGATTTAAATCTTGGTTCTGAATTTTCCAGGTGTGCTTGGCTTCAGTTTTTGCTGAAGCCAATTCTGCTGTATTTCAAAAACACTATGGGACCTCAGATTTTCCACTTCCTGGAACTCTGTAATTCTTCAAAAAATTTTTAAAAGCATTTTCCTCAAGAATCAAAATGTATTGCTAATACTTGGGGCTACTGGGAAAGCCAAGCCTTTATGGTTCAAGAACAGAAGAGAGCAATAAAAGGAAGTTCAGCTAGTGGTTTTGGGCTTGTTGTTTGCTTGTATTTAATTGCCATGACTCCTAATACAAATTCATGATTTCTGCAAACCAAATTCTAGGGCTTGGGTTCTGTTCTTAGAATTCCAAAGGCTGCTCACACATCCAAGACTGTTAGAACAGATTTGGAGGAGCAGATAACTGTTGACTCGTGAGTAACCTGACATCTGCATCTGAAAGTGTCTCCCTGTGGTGTCTGAATGGGTTTATGTTTTTCCATTAATGATTTCTCCTGTTTCTGTTTCTATTTTATTTCCTTCAAGAATATTTCTTTTCTAGTTTTTCTTTTTTTTT